>CAUYRH010112111.1:0-67443 GCA_963574655.1 Perodicticus potto
GCAGAGGCAAGAGACTCGCTTGAGCCCAGGAATTGGAGGTTGCTGTGAGCTGTGATGCCATGGCACTCTATCCAGGGTGACAGCTTGAGGCTCTGTCTCTAAAAAAGAAAAATACAATAATAATCCTTGTTTGGGCCATACAACATTCCAAACTCATGCATCTGATGCCTTAAGCCTCTGTAGAACCTGGGAAAACTCCTACTGATAGCTGCTATTTACTGAATGTACTAGTTAAGGATGTCCTGTGTCGAGTATTATTATATTCATGACATGTATTAAGAAACAGAGTCCCAGAGAGAGGGGAGAATGATGGAGAATGATGTTAACATTTCCTTGTTTATAAATAGTTCAGAAAGCAGCCCAAGTACTTATTAACTGTAGTTGTTATAAATATGAAAGTAATCTAGAGTCCTGCAATTAATGACTTCTAACATATCTGCTGGTGTACCGCATATCATGGTAGTTCATACAGAGGCACAAGGTCTACCCCTTGGCACATTCAGTTGATACTAGGAATGGAATCTGCCCTGACGCCCTCTGTGGGCTTTACTGAAGGTCCTTCCTTCTAGGAAATCTTGTTGAATAAGGGCTCTTAACTGACATGAACTTGGACAGGAATAATTACTTCTTTTTCTCACTATTCTCTACTTCTAGCATTTCCTTCAATTCTAAATATAGGAAGGAGACACAAGTAATATTAGCAATATCTTTGACTATCAACAATATGAACTAGATATTTTCATATCACATACAGTTGTGGATTTGGAAATATCTTTTCTTATCACTATTTTATATAAAATCATAGTGGTTATTAGATATGCACGTAGATCTTATTATTCAATAGCATCATAAAAAAGCATATAAGTTACTATATCTCAAAAGTGCTTTATTATAGTCCATAAATGTATTTCAATCTAATTGGTTTCCTTTGTCAAGCCCATGCATTTCATTTTATGGAAAAGGAAAAGTCCTTAGGTATCAACGGACTGCCAAAGAAGTCCATGGCACAAACAAGGTTAGGAACCCCTATGATGTTATCTCTGGGTCAAGGACTATGCTTCTGCCAGGATTACTATTAATTAGCTAATTCATTCATTCAACAGACATATGTTGTGACAGATACTGTACTAGCCACTTTCTGAGACATAACAATGAAAAGAATCTGTCCTTGTTCTCAAGACGACTATGAGTTAATGGTCTAGTAGAAAGATGAAGGAAAGCAGATAATTACATTTCTATGAAAGTCATGCACATGGTGATATAAAAATAAGGAGAAAGAGTGCCAATCTAGATAGGGTATTTGAGAACTGGGAATATTCAGAATGATGTAACATCTGTGTGAGTTCCTGAGAACAAGTGAGGGTTAGTCAGGCAAATAAAAACTAAGAATGTGTTCCATGTGGAGGGAACTACATGTGTAAAGGTTTGGAGGGGAAGACTCAGCACATCAATGGACCATAATTAGTTGAGTTCCATGGAGTAAGTATTTTGAGGGTGATGGTAATATGATGGGGCTAGAGTGGGAGGCAGGGGTTACTGGATGGAGTCTTGTGAGCTGCCCTACAGGGCTTTGACTCAATAAGGAAAGCCTTGGGGAAATGCAGAAGGATTCAAAGCAAGAGAATGCTCTGATCAAATGTGTGATTTAGAAAAGTCACTAGGATGGCAGGGAAGAACGCAAATTGGAAAAGAATGTGTAGAGGCAGAGAGTTGATCAAGAAGCTGTGGTTAAGATCTGGGCAAGAGATCAGGCTTTGAATCAGGTAAAAGCTGTAGAAGTGGGACAATGGAAGAACTTGATTCCATCTAAAAACTTCAGTTTGAAGGAGGTAGAACTACCATATTTGGAGACTCATAGGTTGTAGAAAGAGAGAGGAGTGTAAGGTAACTCCCAGATGATCCTCATGTGGGAGACCTCAGTCATTCACTGAGACGAATGTTGGAGGGGAAGCTGGTGTGTCTGTGATGAGCAGTGAGGTCTGTTTTAGGTTAGCTGACTTTGAGGTTTCTATGGAATAACCACAGGCTTGGTGACCAGGTAAAAGGAGATGGATTTGGGTCTGTCTCATGGCTCCATGATGGATTAAATGTCCTCCACTTAGTACCATCAACATCTAATTTATCCAAGAATTACTAGGACTCTATTTTTGATTTTTCTCCTGATACATGCTCTGGAGGAAAACATTAATATTGCAAATACTTGCAATAGACCAAAGCTAGCACACTCTTTCAGTTTAAAGGGATCGACAGTCTAAATATTATAAGCAAAGAGGATCAACTGTCTTTGACAAGTAGTTGATGGGAGCCAATTATTTTGCTTGGCAAATGGAAATGCCAATTCTTTTTTGACATAACTAATCTTGAAGATTCTTCCAATTTTGAATTATGTGAGATGTTCTAACATCACCCTTACCTGAAATACTATACCTCTGTAAATGGATTGGAACATGCAGAACTATGTACAACTCCTGGCTCTCTTGCAGGCTCAACGATATGAGGCCGCATCTACAATTTATGGACCACACACTCTGTCAGCTTACATCCAGCTCTTCAGAGGCCTTGCTAAGGCCATTGCTACGGTAGCCAAATAGTGTGTGTGGGGGGGGGAAGGTGCTAAGGGGGGAGATATGCAGAAAAGCAAGAGAAAATTTCTTTGACAACCTTTATACTTAAAAAATTTATAGCTATGTGGAATTTCTAAGAAAAGAAATGAAATTTTACTGATGGTAAAATTCAGATTCAGTTAACATCTTTTAGCAGTGGCTGATTTTTTCATGTATGCTCATTATCCTTACAAGCATCGCATGAAATAAGGAGATATCATTTCCCCCATTTTTCAGACGTGCAAATAGGCTTAAAGGTGATAAGCAATCAAGCTAACTATAGCTATATCTGTAACAATAACTGAAAATTGAGTCGGTGTTCTCTAATCTTTGCTAGATTATCTCTACTCACTCTAAGAGTTGAGTAGTAGGTCATCAAGGCTAAAATGCCCATTTTTCATATTACAAATATCTGTGAGACTGGGATGTATTTTCCAGAGAAATCTTATGATTATATCTTGTAACCTGTTTTTACATTCTTGATGGTTTGAAGAATAAGTTGTTACAATTGACAGGGGTTTAGATTAGATGAAATACGGTAGTACCTTGGAATGCACACATCACATATACCTAAAACATTTATACACCTGAACAAGTTCATTTAATTTAAAGGGACTTCACTTGTGAAAATCTTCTTTTGGGGATATAGTTATTAATGAAGCTATAATAATGGTATCAGAAAATCAGTCAACAAACAGGATAAAGAGCTTAAAATAATAAATGGACCCTTTATGATGTATAAAAGCTATAAAACAGTTATGGCATAGAAAAGACAGTAAAACCCTTTTAAGGAAAGAGCCTGGGTAAATTAGACTGAAACCAATTTAATTACTGTTTCTGTGGTTAAATCAGTTGATTATTGGCAATTTCATATGCCTCATCATTAGTTGCTGATGGTGTCTCAAATTTCAGAACAATGTCTTTACTTTGCATGTATTTTAATTACTTAATTTTTATTTATCTTAATGTTGCTGTCCATTTCAGATTTTTTATTTTTTCTCCAAAGTAGAACCATTTTTATTTATTTGTTTATGTCATTAAAGCTAAACCTCCCTATAGGATGGTCATATTGTACAGAAAAGCAAGAGAACCTTAATTTCTTTGACAACCTTTGTACTTATAACCCATCCCTAAAGATAACCACCATTTACATTTTATTACAATCATAGGTCTGTCGGTATTTCCACAAAAACAGATTCTTAAAATTTTCTGGTTATGTTTAGTTAAGGAAACTCCACTCATTCTGCAGAAATCTGTTTCATGGTCAACTTTATGGTTATGTACCTTAAGACTAGACATGTGGTCTTTAAAAACACCCGTTATCTCCTTGCCCATTTTAAAAAGGGGAATGGTAATATATCCCTTTCTCATCTGCTGTTGTCAAGATTAAATATATGATGTGAGGATTAGAGAACATTAAATATATATCAAGGGCTGTTTAAAAATTGAGATTTGCATTTTTATGACACTATTAAAATGATAAATATTATGGAAAACATATATTAAACCAGTCACGATGTAGGCTGGTCTTAAATATTTTAAATTAAAAATGTATTCTTTTATTAGCACAAACAAGAATCCAAGAAAAAAAGAAAACTTGTTATTGACTCTGGGTGAAAGAAGCTTCATTGAGCTTCAATACTTTTTGAAAATTAAAAGAATAATTACAGCATCATCATTGCAAAAGCTTACTTAGCATGTGTTAGGTCTGAGTCCAAAATCATGTAATTATCTGTCTCACAATCTAAACCTGAGTGGTGTGCCTCCAACCTTATACTTTGATCGCTAAACTACCCAGGGGAATGTAGAGTTGTCAATAGCTAAGCTTTCTGCTAATGACAACAGTTTAAATTACAGACCTCTAGGCTCATATTTTATCAAGGTTGGCCTCATATTTTGATAAAGGCTGTTGCTCTCAGAGCGAGAGGGTGTGGTGTGTGGGTGTGAGAGTGTGGTGTGTGATGTGTGGGTGTGAGAGTGTGGTGTGTAGTGTGTGGGTATGAGTAGGAAGGCGTTTCTGGGGGTGGACCGTGGGGAAAGGCTCTTTGATGCTGCCTGTGCACAAATGTTTTCTTATTCCAGGACACGGTAGCCAACCTGAGCAGAGGTCCAGAGCCTCCATTTTTCAAACAACTAATAATCCCATTGATTCCTAACATTGTGGATAGAGCCCCGATAGGCAGAACGTTTGGGGATGTCCTGCAGCCAGCTAAACCCACATACCAAGTGGTAAGACTCACAGAGAACTTTGAATCCTTCAGGGGCTTGATTCGGGGGCTGGGGGAAATGTCACCATCTGCCACCAATCATGCCATTAAACCAGCTGTTAGCAATGATAATTATGTTGGTAATTAATTGTGCTTCTTTCTGCAGAGCTCTGTAAAAGTAATGGGAAGGGGAAAATAATTATTTTTTTCTGGAGACAATTGTGTAAATTTGAATTTCTAAAATCCAGATTATTCTTTTTTAAAGTGGATGGTTGTAGAACCATTCACTAGAGCTAAGTGTCTCTTAAATCAAGGATAAGAAAAGCATAGAGAAGTGAAGCATGGTTTGTATATCAATCGTGTGTTCTACAACCTTGCTGAATCATTTATTTGTTTCAATATTTATTTTTTGGTATGGATTCCTTAGTAATTTTTACATATAGTATCATGACATCTGCAAATAAAAATAAGTTTCCTTATTCCTTTCTGAATTTCTTTTCTGAATGTCTTGAATTTTTCCCTCCTTATTTAACTGGCTAAATAGAATGAATTGTTTTTAAAAATTTAACTTTTAAAATTGATAAATAAAATTGTATTTATTTATTATATACAATGTGATGTTTTGAAATCTATCTAAATGTGCACTAATGTGTGCAACACATTTATACATTTGAATTATGTAGACGTGTCAAATGGCCATTTCACACACACTTATCATTACTTCACATACTTGCCATGTTTTTGTGGTAAGAGTACTTAAAATTTATTCTCTTAGCAATTTTTAAAATACACTACGTTTTTATTATCTACAGTTACTATGTTGCATAATAGGTCTTTTGAGCTAATTCCTTCTATCTAATTGAGACTTTATATCCTTGGACCAACATCTCTTCAATGCCCCAACCTCCCAGTCCTTGGTGACTGACATTCTGCTCTTCTTCTGTGAGTTCAATTTTTTAAGATTACATACATAGCTGATATCACACAGCATTTGTCTTTCTGTGTTTGGCTTATTTCACTAAGCATAATGTCCTCCAGGTTCATACATGTTGTCACAAATAATAGGATTCCCATCTATTTATTTTTAAGTTGAATTTATTCAAGTTAACATGGAAAATGTTTAAAGTGATAAGTGGACAATATATAGCCAAAACACTTTTAAGTCCATGAATAGGAAAGAATGAAAGTAAGTAGGATCAAATGGAAAGTTTACTTTTAGCTCTTTGAGCTCACTTGCCCTTCCTTCCTTCCTTCCCCTTCCTTTCCTTTCCTTTCCTTTTTTTTTTTTTATTTATTGTTTTAGGTTCATTGGGGTACAAAGAATTAGGTTACACTGTTTGCATTTGTTAGGCAAAGTCCCTCTTATAATTATGCCACCCCCAAGAGGTGTGCCATACACTGTGACCCCCCACCCCCTCTCTCCTCCCCTCTCCCTGTACCCTCGTTTCCCTGCCCCCCACCTTGAATTGATTTGAGTTTTTCTCTTATGTGGGAACGTATTAGATCGTCTATTGCCTTGGTATATGATTCCCTTCTTTTTAAAGTGTGAATAGTGTTGCATTGTGTATATATTTTCTTCACCAATTCATCCAGTGATGGACTCTGAGGTTGCTTCTGTATCTTGGCTATTGTGAGTAGGGCTGCATGAACATGGAATGAAGGTATCTCTTTGACAGACTGATTACATTTCCTTTAGCGTATATGTACCCAGAAATGGTATTGTTGTTCATATGGTAGTTATATTTTTAATTTTTTGGAGCACCTTCATACTGTTTTACCAAATGCCTGTACTAATTTACATTCCTACCAACAATGTGCAACAAGTTTCCTTGTGTCCACATCCTTGCCAATGTTTATCTCTTGTGTTTTGATAAAAGTCATTCAGGCAAGGGTGAGGTACCAAATAATTGTGATTTTAATTTGCATTTTTCTAATGATTAGTGATGTTGAACATTTTCCCATATATCTGTTGGCTATTTGTATGTCTTGTTTTTGAGAAATATTTATTCATGTCTTTTGCTCATTTTTAAATAAGATTATTTTCTTGCCATTGAGTTGAGTGTCTTGTATATTTTGGATATTAACACCATATCAAATATTTTGTTTGCAAACATGTTCTCCCATTTCATAGGTTACCTTTAAATTTGGTGATTGTTTCCTTTGCTGTCCAGAAGCTTTGTAGTTTGATGTGGTCCCATGTTTTTATTTTCACTTTTGCTACTTAGGCTTTTAGATTTATAGTACAAAATTCATTACCCAGACCAATGTCACAGAGCTTTCCCCCTTGTGTTTTCTTCTAGTAGTGTTATAATTTCAGGTCTTACGTTTAAGTCTTTAATCTATTTTGAGTTTATTTTTGTATATGGTGTGAGGTAAAAGTGTAATTTCATTCTTCAGCATATAGATATCCAGTTTTACCAACATCATTTATTGAAGAGACTGTCCTTTTCCCAGTGTACATTCTTGGTACCTTTGTCAAAAATCAATTGTCCATAAGTGCAAGGGTTTATTTCTGTGCTTTGTATTCTGTTCCATTGGTCTATGTCTGTTTTTATGTCACTACCATATTGTTTTAGTCATTGTAGCTTTGTAGTATATTTTAAATTCAGGTAGTTATGAAGCTTCCAGCTTTGTTCTTTCTGCTCAAGAACCTATACAGTGGTGGAAATAAGTTGTGAAGCTGGATTTCCTTGTCTTGTTTCTGATCTTAGAAGTATTCAGTTTTTCATCATTTGGTATTGTATTTTCTTCAGGATTTTTGTAGATGCCCTTTATCATGTTGAGAAAGTTCCCTTCTATGCCTAGTTTGTTGAGAGTTTTTTTCAGGAATGAATATTAAATTTTTGCAGACACCGTTCTGTGTCTACTGGGCTGATTGTGTGGTTTTGTTTTTTATTCTTTATGGCATGTTGCATTAATTGATTTTCAGTTGTGAAATAAATACCATTTAGTCATGGTATATAATTAAAATCTTTTTACATGTTTGCTAATATATTGCTAAGGAATTTTATATTCATCTCCATGAAGGATATTTGTACTTTTCATGTGTTGTCTTTGTCTGCTTTTGGGATGAGGGTAATACTAGTCTCAAAGAATAAAATGGACAATGTTTCCTTCTGTATTTTTGAAAAAAATTATGCACAAGGTTTGTATTATTTTTTCTTTAAATATTTAATTGGATTTACCAGTGAAGCCAAGTAAAAATGGCTTTATGGTAAAAATTTCACTTCCTAAGTCAATTTCCTTACTTTTTATAGGCCATTCAATTTTCCTTCCTCCCTCGCCCCCTCACCCCCCACCAATGCCTGGAGTTAATTAAAGGTCTTTCTAGGAATTTTCTTTTTAGAAGTCTGTATCTTTCTGGGAATTTCTCCATTTCATCTAAGTTGTTTAATTTGTTGGTCTAATATAAAATTTGTTCTTTTTTTGTTGATAATGTTTTCTTGTAATTCTTTTAATTTCTGTGGGGTGAATAATTATAGTTCCTGTTTCTACCTGATTTTGGTAATTTGTATCTTCAGTGAAGTAGCTGTTAGTTTCATTGCTTTTAACTATTGTTTTACCAGTTACTAAGCATTTTGGGAAGGGCCAGAGCAGATTTTCTTCTTGGAAAACCCCCTTCCCCATCTGCCCCAGCAACCCACTCCCAACCCTTTCCCTTCCCCAAACCCCAAACACACATTGAAGTAAAATGAAGTAAAAGTCTTTTGAATTGTGAGGTCTTTTGGTCTGGATGGTGGGAATAGAAACTTGTTACAACTCTGTATTAGCCCGGGGATTGTTCCTCTAATCCAGCGGTTCTGAACCTGTGGGTCGTGATCCATAAGAACTGTATTAAAGGACTGTGGCATTAGGAAGGTTGAGAACCACTGCGTCTAATCTGTTAGGCCATTCTTTTCCTAGCTTCGGGTGGTTCCCTTCCATGAACGTAGAGTGGAGGGGAGCTTTCTCTCTCTCTGTGGTTCTCCTTTCTGTGCTGCTTTCCTCTCACTATTATTTTGCACCTAAACTCAAGACTATTTGTCCTTTGGGGACTCCAACCTTCATGACCTAAACTTACATAGACTGTCTGACTTGGCCTGAATTCTGCTTCCTTCTGCCATGGCCTGTAAACTCTCAGGAGACATTAAGCTGGGGTGATTAGAGGGCTCAACTTGTTTGTTTTCTGCCACTCTAGAATCGCTGTTTTTCATTGCTCGATGTCCATGGTCTCTAAAATCATTGTTTAAATCATATTTTGTCCAGTTTTTTGGTTATTTCAGGGAGGAGGGTAAATATCCTCCTTGTGACTCCATCTTCTATAAATATAAGTTTAACTATAAATGTAAGCATAAGTAATCAAAGGGAAGTTTTCACTGCTCTTATTAGACTCAGTCAATTATTGCAAGAGTTATTTTCTCTAATATTCTTAGAATATAACTCACTGATTAAGTAGAGTAGACTCCATAAGGCACCCTGAGTCCTAGAATGTATAATAGATAATGCCCCAAATATGAGTACAACAAAAATCCTTTTATTAAAAGTTATCAAATTGACTTTCAGGGAGAAGTTGCTGAAGTTACATTTGTGGGTGCTAACCCGAAAAATTCAGCAGAAAACCAGGTAAGTATCAAAAGCTTTTCTTTTGCAAATTTAAATCCACTTTTTTTTGCTATTAGTTTACTTGAATATCCCTCTTTCATTAATAACATAAAGAAGAAGTGTGCCAACTTGTTTTCCATCTTATTTTGTTGGTGTGGAAAAGCATTCAGTTAAGGTGGATTGAGTTTGGGAAAAATCACACGGGAAACAAAGAGCTCCTCTTGGGGCCACATACTGCATAATGCACATAGAATGGCACTGTCTCTCGGGAAGAGGTTAATGTGAGCACAGTTCTGTATGTGTACAGTCATGGCCACGTAATGACGTTTCAGTCAATGATGGATTGAATAGAAAATGGTGGTCTCATAAGATTATAGTACCATATTTCACTGTCTCTTTTCTGTTACATATCTTTAGATATTAAAATACTTCCCACTGTGTTACGATTGTCTATGGTGTTGAGTAGAGTAACAAGCTACCCAGGGCAGTGGCCTAGGGAATGGTCTGTACCATATAGCCTAGGTGTGCAGTAGTCAACACCATGTAGGTGTAGATTAGTGACCGTTATGATGGCCACACGATAACAAAATCACCCAATGCCACATTTCTCAGGACACGTCCAACTGTTGACTGTATTCAGATTTAAAACTCTATTAAACACGGTCGAGTGACCAGTCTAGCGAAGTGTGTCTTTGGCTCCTTCCTCCCTGTTTGACCTGTCCTCCTCCTCCAGCTTTGCTACTTCTAGTCCCACCTCGTCTACTGTGGGAAGAGCTCGGATCCCTAGTGGACACTTGGAGTCCTGGCCTGGAGTCCTGGCCCATGTGCTTTACTTCATCTTGCATTGGCCATTTCCCTAGTCTTTACCACTCATAGGACATTTATCTATTCATCTTTAAGAAATGACACAATGGAATACATGTCCAAGTAAAAACGATAACACAGAAGTGCATAAAATGGAACGTAAAAGTATCCCTCTACCCACCTACCTGCTTTCCAGAGGTAATTTGCCGCTAGTTTCTTATGAAGCATTTCAGATCTTTCGTTTTTGTCATATACACAATAAATTACATACATTTGTAATATACTGTATCTATTAATAAAATAAAATAATTATACTCTTCTATAACTTCCATGAAATGTTCTTATAACTACATGAACAATCACTGGACACGTTCTAGTTGTAAACATTCAAAAAATGGAGAAATTTATAGTGGAAGATGAGAGTGGATATATAAATGTGATTTCAAGGTCGTGTTTTTTATTATAGCTACTGATGCATTCATTTTATTGAGAGCTATTCTTCCCAGGACACAGTCATTTACAATCTAAAATACCTTCCTTCCAAATGAACCTTCCCATGTCTGTTCATTAAAATATATCTTATTGCCAGGATAACAACTGTGACAGTATGACATTGGGGAAAAGTGTTCTACTGCTTAGATAGTCAATATGTATCTGTTTGAAATAATTTCTCCAGCAAGTCAAGCTATACTGGAATAGTTACATGTTATAAATATATAATGTATAATGTTATAATGTTTATAACATTATTTTCTGAACATATCAAAGTGTTATAACAAAATGGTAGGTTTAGCTGTTATCCAATATCCTTAGGGTAGAAAAATTCTGTCATCATTATTGCCATGCAGAAGCTGGAGAACAAAATGCTTAAAACAGGCTGGGCACACTGGCTCACGCCTGTAATCCTAGCACTCTGGGGGGCCGAGGTGGGTAGATTGCCTGAGCTCACGAGTTTGAGACCAGCCTGAGCCAGAGCGAGACCTCGTCTCTAAAAAGTAGTCGGGCGTTGTGGTGGGCACCTGTAGTCCCAGTTACTTAGGAGGCTGAGGCAAGAGAATCATTTCCACCCAAGAGCTTGAGGTTGCTGTGAGCTGTGATGCCATGGCACTATATAAAGAGTGACAAAGTGAGACTCTGACTAAAAAAAAAAAAATGCTTAAAGCATTATCACAGTAATAAAATTATTTTCTACAAATGCCCTGGAACTGGGTATGAAACAATTCCCAGTATGCTTCTTTATTAGTAATCATCATATCATCTTCGTATTATCATCATCGTCACTATTGATTGAATGCTTACTATTTGCAGACTAAGTGCTTTATGTACAATTATCACATGAACCTAATTTAATCCTCACTACTACCAAATGACTTAAGTTTCCATATCCCTGTTTTACAGATCAGTAAACTGAGGCCTAGAGAAGATCAGTAACTTGTAGTACCTAGTTATCTGTCTGGAACAGATTATGGTAGGGAGACGGGGACAGGCCATCCCTGATAGTCAGAGGTCTAGACCTGGTCTCCAGTCCGTACCTAACACATGCTCTTCAGGGCCCAATCTCCTACTCAAACTAAGCCCTTCCCAATACCATTTTTCCTAAAATGAACAGGAACAGCTCTCTTTTCAAGTTACCATGGTTATGAAAACATCTTTATTGAATATAATCCATCAGTTGAATAATCAGAGAAAAACCTTAAACAATGATATGGCCCATCTGTAAATAAGTGACCCATTTAGCAAAGGGTTATCTGAATACTAGTGAATGACAGGTGTAAAGAGCAGTGATGGATAAAGGTGAATTAGACAGAAGTCTCGGCTTTAAGGTCCACAGTCTAAGGGGTTTTAAGGGATATTGGAGATTTATGGCCTTTATCTCTATAAACTTGTCATGTTATTCAAATCTGTGCTTTATTTGAAACTGAATTCTTAGTCTGAAACAAATTGTTCTATTATACCAATCTTCAGTGGGGAAATAAAATCTGCTTATGATGTGGTTTCCAGGAATCCATTACAACAAAATACAGGGGCTGCCTTGAGAACCACAGGGCAAGGAAGATTTATATATATTTTTTCAATTCTTTCACTCAGGGAGGTACATTAACTAATAATTCATTTACCTGAAGATGGAAAGATGATGAAGCTTTACCGTCTTCCCTCCTAAATCTTGAGGTGACTAGAGAAAGTCTTGGAATATAGATCGTTAAACACGTCACGAAAGGGCTTGACTTATGCCTTTTTAAGTCTCAAGTTTTATTTCCCCGTCTCTTCTGGCCCCTCACTTCCAAAATTTGCTATCAGCTCCACAATTCTTCTTCTTTCAAATTTCCAAAAAAAAAGTCATGGTTTTTAATAGACGAGATGGGTTAACACTGTGGCGACATTGTGTAGAACGGTAACAGAAACACCTGAGAATAGTGATGAAATACGAGTACATCTTTGTACCACACTGGTAAGTTAGTGTGCGGTCAGCAAGGGGAACATTTAAAGCCGGCTTCCTTCTCGCGACTGTGCGGTTCCTCACCGCCCGTGTGATTTGCGTTGCAGACTCATCAAACCTTCCTCACTGTGGAGAAGTATGAGGCGGCTTCAGCCTCGTGGCAGACAGTGCATAACGATGCCTCCTGGGAGACGCGGTGAGCACCTCTGTGCAATGTGTCTGTCAAGCCTTGAAAACAGTTGCAGGGAAGACAAACGAGAAGGCTGACTCAATACGTGATATTAATAATGTCAAATTGCCAAGGAGGCTTCTGGATGTATTTAGTTGATTGATTTAGACTTCATTTTGATTCTCTTTTTCTACAAAACAATGTGATATGTGCTTTTGTGAGATTAGGTACTAATGAGGTTATGGCTTCCGTTCTTAGACATCTGTTAATTCTCTCTCCCCGCCCCCCCCACCCCCCACCCCGTGGTCACAGTCATCACCCCTACAAGCTAACTAGCTTCCTTGCAGATTGGTCAAAAGGAGTATTGGGTGAAGGCATTGGGATTTCTCTGTAAAACCTGGGCCTACAGCTGACATGCATTGCATGTTTGTAGGCCAGTGATTCTTCCTTTTAGTTACTAGAGGCTCCAGTGTTCAACTCTTCCTGGCTCAAACAAGGAGATAATACGCTCATGCAGGTTCCTCAGAGAGCCCTCGTCTCTGTACCTTTTGCTACCAAATTCCTATGTTGAATAGGTATTTTAAAGATTTGACAATGCACCTGAAATAAGAAAACATTTCTATTCCCAGGTCTATATATTTCACACCACAGGACAGTGGCATGTAAATGGGTAGAGTTTTGGGTAATTTGTGTCTAACTCAGATAACCTCACACTATTTTTGTGTTAGTCTGGTTCAGATTGTCACCTGAAGATAGGGGCCGTGTGGCCCATTTTCATAGCCATGTATAAATATGGGCACAGTTTTTTCTTTGCTCTTTAGAACTCCAAGAGCATGGGTAATTTGTAACAAGTAATAGATATTTATTATAAAAGAAGGTAATGCAGATAATAAAAAAGGATGATTTGTGCTCAAAAGCCGAAAGTCAGACTAGCAATCAACACTGGGGATCTGTTTAGATTTCTGCTTTTTGGTTCACCAGTTATTGAGGGTCCTGTCCTGGGACTGAGAAGCGTGGGATGCTGAGCACATTCTCTGTGCCCAGGGAATTTGCCTTCTACCTCACTGAGGACATCAGTCAGTGAGCCTGCTGCTCTCACTGAATCTCTCAGACTATCGGAACTCTCTTCTGTGGTCTGCAGGGGCCAACATGATCTTGTCCATCTCAGCCGTCATTCCCCGTCCACCGTTCCCTGTTAGCTGACCTGCTCTCTGTTTTTTGGCCGTAGCAAGTTTGTTCCTGCTTTGAACACTTTGTATTCTCCGTTCCTTCTTTTCAGGATGCTCTTTTGCCAGATCTCTGTGGACTGTTTGAATGACCTCTCCTTAGGCTTCTGTTTTATTTTCTGCATTATTCTCACCATTCTTGAAATGTTAAAACGTATTGGTTTGTCTATTGCCTTTATCTCCCTCCCCATCTGAGTAGAACATAAGCCGCATGAAACTTCGGAGCATGTCTCTCTTACATGCTGCAGTGTCCTCGGTACTTGGGAACAGAGTCTGGCATCGGTGCTCACGAGATGCCTGTTTTTAACAACTAAATCTAGATGTGACAAGAAATGTCCGTTGACACAGAGTATGATCAGGGCTGACAGGGTGCTGTGGCAATTCTAAAGCAGGAGCTATCCTGCGTCCCGAGTATCAGGTAAGGCTTCCTGGGATGGACAGAATGCGTAAAGATATTTCTACAAAATAGCTGGTTTTTAAAAATTTGTATCCTCAGTGTCTAAAATAGTGCCTTGCTCATTGTAGGTACTTCTTGAATAGTCGTTAAATGAATACTTATGCATTTTTTGGATTAAACACTCTAAGGAGTAAAATTAGGTTCTGCTTATTTGTTTTCTACCAACAGTTTTTATTGGCACAAGGGATTACTGGGTCAGAGCAATGCAACCATCGAATGGCATATTCCGGACACTGCCCAGCCTGGAATCTACAGAATAAAATATTTCGGACACAATCGGAAGCAGGACATCCTGAAGCCCGCTGTCATACTTTCATTTGAAGGCACTTCCTCTGCTTTTGAAGTTGTAACCACTTAGTGAAAAGTTGACAAATCATTCAAACAGCAGCTTTACGCTGTGTGCATTATAGAAGTGATTTCACATGAATGCGAACTCATGAGCCATCCTGTTGACCTCTGTAATTGTCCCTGTTTTGAGGGGGACATAGGCAGTTTACTGCTAATTGGACAGAGATGTTTGTGTGTGTGCACGTCGGGGGGGGTGAGAGAGAGAGAGAGAGAGAGAGAGAGAGAGAGAGAGGTTTGCCTCATTTATCTTGCTCCAGCAGCCATGTACCTTGTAAAGCATGGTTTCCCTTAAGGCCTTGGGGTTGTTTAAGGGATAGTTCCTTCAAAATAAAACCTCTGAAATATTAGTAAAAGTGTTTAAAGTTTTATGCATGATGTTTAACGTGTTTATTTATAAAATTATTGAATGTTAGCACTGGAAGAGTTTATAGCAATCTACTTTGATTCTTCATCTTACAGATGAGGTTTCCTGGATTTAAGATTAGAAATAAGTCATAGCACCTTCCCCCTCAATCATATTTACAAAATATCACCTAAACCTTCAGCATGAATGTATAAACCTAATTAGAGAAACAGAAAATTAGCATGTCAGTTTCTCTACATTCAAATGAGCATAGCCTGTTGAGTTAGTCACCCTGGAACTGGTATGCCTTGCCCAGAGTGGCTGATGCTCAAATCACGTCTGGAATTGCCATTAGAGCCCAATTACAGAAAGTCAGACTTAGAATGTTTTGATCATGCCTGTGTTTTCCTAAGTGTCCTTATCCCATGGTTGTGTCGCTTATCCCCAAGACTTATTCTAAATAAGTTTTGACTATTTTCATTAATCCAGTTCACCTCACCCCAAACCACAAAATTTTGCCATTAGCAGAGATATTAAAATGAAAATGTTACTGAGTGGAAAGACAGTCCTTAAAAGGGAGGTTGTATATTAATTTCTTGTTCTTCTATCTCTCACTTATTCACCGACCCACCCAATCACAGAATGTTTGTTAAGACTTACTCATATGCCCTGTACTTTATTAGGACCTGGGCCTTGACAAGTAGTGAGATCATATTTGGGAAATATGTGTAAGTGTTGAAAGGTTACTGAAGGAGGAAATATTCAATTTGATATTGAAATTCTGGGGAGGCACTTAAAAATTAACTATAACTATTTCTATTACTATCTTTTGGTCACATTTTGGGTATCACACGTTTGGGGGAAAGAGGCTACAGACAATTTGGTAAATACTGTTTTGAAAGTTATTTATTTATTTTTTTTTTGAGACAGAGTTTCACTATGTCACAGCTCACAGCAACCTTAAACTCTTGGGCTTAAGTGATTCTCTTGCCTCAGCCTCCCAAGTAGCTGGAATTGCAGGCGCCTGCCAGAATGCCTGGCTATTTTTTGTGGCAGTTGTCATTGTTATTTAGCTGGCCCGGGTCAAGTTTGAACCCGCTACCCTCTATGTATGTGGCTGGCGTCATAACCACTGTGCTATGGGCGCCAGGCCTGAAAGTTATTTTTGAGGACTGTGAAATACTGAGTTTAATGTCCCAAAGAATGAGGTATGACAATCTGACTTCAATTGCTTGAAAGTACCAATTGCATCCAAAATTACTTAAGTGAACTATGTAGGTGCTCCCAGACTGCAAAGTAAATTTCCAACCCCCAAATCATGTCTTTGTATGTATGTAAAAGCTTTGGCATTTTAGGGGGAAAAAAATCAATCTTTATTTCAAAACTAACTTTAAGGTTTGAAAATATGAAAAATAGTAATTATGATAATCTTATTTATATATGGCTTAATATCTTAAATATAATGTACTGAATTAGAGTGAACCCGGAACACTTTTTGATGAATTAGTATTGTAGAGGTTGTCTCTATGGATGTTAATTGATGGAGAATTAGCTAATCAGGATTTCCAAAGGTTTGTGATCATTTTTCCTAATGACGCCACAGTCTTTAGTGTAAATGTTTCAGAGTCTAAAAAAGAAAGTGATTCCGAAAGTAGTTGGTCCCAGACAAAAAAGTTGTATTCAAACATATGATATGGGTTTGAAAAAAAGGATTTCTCATTACTCAGATGAGTTTGTGAATTATTTTCCACCACCTCCATTGCCCCAGTGAAGCTTTCTTCATTCTGCTATTCATTCCCTGTCACTCACTGGCAGCTGTGCCAAGGTGGCCCTTGTACCACCTACTAGTCCTTCTGCACCCAGCCTTTGTCCGTCAGTACTCTCAGCCCCAAATAACCCCCAGAAACCTATTTCCTACCAGCTATCATCTCTTCCAGTCCATGCAGTTCCTTGTTTATAGTTTATGTGTAAAACTAAAACCACATTTTTGCATTATAGATTTCAGTTATTTACTTGTGCATAAAAGGAAACCACAAGGTAACTGGTCTGAGCTGTTTGTAAAAGCACAGATTTCAATTTGTGTCTGCTGCTGAGTGTGGCTCAATGGAGCCAAACCACTTAGAGGAAACTCCTGAAAGAGGTGGAAAACATAGAAAATAGTGGGTTGGGTCAGTGGGAGAATGATTTTGGAGAAGATTTTGTTTCTTATGTTGAAGTGTCTGTGTTTTATTTGTTAGATCCTGCCTACTCTGGTTTTAAGGATTCTGTAACTTCTTCAAAAAGTACTGAATGGTATCCCTTCCAGGTCTATTATATTTTTTGATGAGTATAATGTAAAATTGTTAATATTCAATAGAATATTTAATAATAAATACAGTTATGGAAGTATTTTCTAATGAGTGGTGATATAGATAAATGGACACTTTTTTAAAAAGATGGAACCAAAGGTGTAAGATTATCTGAAAGTAGATTGGAGAGTGATACCAATCTGTAAATAACAACTTTTGTAACTTCTGTAAATAACAACTCAAAAACAATGGAACTATTTCTTCATCAGCTCCTTCCCAACCTCCAAAGACCTACTGCTGGTATAATACATATGGTGTTGCTTTTGGTTTTTATTTTATTACTACTAGGGCAACTGAGAATTTCCCAGGCAGGTGGCTAACTATAAAATTGATTTCTGAGCTAATTCTGACCAAAGAGACCAAGGATGAATTTACACATGATTATCCGTTTCCATTTTCCACCATTATGCTTTCTCCTCTAAGCAAATTCACTGTCCTTTTATAATATTAGCACATGGATTTTATGTTTAGTCAAAAAGTTTCATCACTAGATGATCCCTTTGTGTATTGTACTTCCAAATGATGCTTTTTCTTCTCAGGTATCCAATCGGACTTGCTGATTTATACTGGCCTGTAGAATTTTAGAGTAATATAGTGCCAGAGAGGGAAATATTCCTCACACAATGAGTTAGAATGCATTTAGCTATATGTAAACAAATACTTCTAATCAATAGCAACCAAAATACTCAAGAGCTTTATCATCGCACATAGCAATAAGTCCTAAGGTGACAAATTTCAGGTTTGGTGTAGACACTCAGTGATGTCATTGATACTTTTCTTAACATATTGATTTAATTCTTAGGTTTGTCCCCTCAGTCCAAAGATGGCTGCCTCATGTCTTCATACAATGTGTATAGCAGTAAAATGGGAGAGGAAGGTTCTCTTTAGAGTCTGTTTTTGGAATGTGGAAAATATTTAGAATACAAGTAGAATTTCCTTTACATATACTTGTCCAGAACTGTGCCACACAGCTACCCATAGCTGCAAGGGAGGCTAGGAAATGAATATTTGGTATTTTCCACTTCTAGAGAGGGAGATAAGTTCTGATGGCAAGAAAGAAGAGATGATAGATGGCAGAAGTAGCTGTTATTAGAATAGGCAGGTCAAGGCAGGTTAGTTACACTGCAATGTTAGAGATTTATTTCTTAAATCTGCTTTAAAAAAATAGTTATGGATATCTAGCCCCTTTTGGTTTTATTTCTAGATATCCTAGATATCTTCTAGGATAATGAGAAAACTAGAAGACCTGGAGTTTTTCTCAATACTAGCTGGTGGATAATAGGAGCTGCCTTACTCCACTGTCTGCACCCAGGTGTCTGGAAACATCAACTTGACCTATTCTCTGTTTTAATATAGTTTCCCAACTCAGTATAATGGATTCACCTTTTACTCCAGACCAAGGTAAGCTGAATAGACACTAGAACCAAATATCCAAGCAATTGAAAGCTTAGGACAAAGTCCAACAGGGACCCAACATATCCTCTAAATGGCTAACAAATAGGGATGGGAATACAAAGACATTGTAAGTAGAATTTCAATGAAACAGTATGTGTGATTTTGTAAAGCTAATGCCACTATGATGAGGAGAATGTACGCTTTGGATGTTCTTCCAAAACTGTGGATGGTGTTGTACTGATTAATTGCTTCTCTCTTCTCAGTTTCTATTAATCTCAATAGTGCATTGATGCAAAAATCTCATAAACGGGAATTGTATAAAGAGGAAGGAAGAACCTGGCTTTGAAGTATGGTCAATGTAAGGTTGAATTACAGCTATGACTATGTGAAGGTTACTTAACCTCTGTGTTTTGTGAAATAATCATAGTAATAATGATCTTCTGTGAGGTTAAATTAATGGTTATGACAGGATAACTGGTTTGACTCCTAGTTCTACCATTTCACCCATGTCAGACCCTGAGTAAGTTACCTAATTTCAAAAAGCCTCAGTTTTCTTCATCTCATTTTCTCAACAAACAAAAAGAGAACAGTAATAATATTTACTTTTTTAGGTTGTGAGATTAAAATAAGGTAAAGTTGTTGGCACAGTGCTTGATATACGGTATGTGCTTAATTTACTTAGCTATTAATTTAGTAAGATGTTGCTAAGTATTATATGAGATATTGCACATAAGTATCTGGAAAATAGTAGGAACTAAAAAATATTTTCCCTTGAGATGTGAATCATGGTTGGCCCCAATAACCATGCTCTCCCTGATTTTTTTCTAAGTTGTGCTTTGGTATTAGTGTAGGAAGAAATAGAACAGAAAGAGAAATGGATAGAGTGGTCTAGACTAAGAGGTAATGGGGTCAGACCCAGAACTGGAACAATGGCCTCAGGAGCGGGTTAGAGGATGTCAGCTCTGAGCGAAGATGGATACAACTTACTGATTGCCTCGAGGAATTGTTTAAAAACAAAACAAAAACAAAAGAGCCCTGAACCATTGTTTGGGTGATACTAATGAAAAAAACAAGAGCAAGAGTAAAAGGAAGCAGATTTCAGAAAGATAATGTAAATTTGGTTGTGATGTCTGATACTTCGACAATGTGTCCAGATAGCAAAGCCCAGCACACAGTGGCAGATGTGGAGTAGGGGTATTGGAGAGAGAGCAGAGCAAAAGTAAGAAATATGGGAAGCATCAACTTCAAATTCATGGCTGAAATCAAGGAAGCTGATGACTTTGCAAGCAGAAGGATATATAGGGAGGAGAAAGACTGGCCTTTGGGAAACATTTACCTTTAGGAAGACAAGAAGGAGGAACAGAAAATACTATTACTAAGAAGTAACAATTAGAAGAGTTAGGTGAGTGGGAAGAAAGAACTACAAGCAAATCAATTATATCAGATATCACAGAGAAACTTAAAAGGATAACCGGATGAAGAACAGTATGAGGTCTTTGAAACTTGAAGGTGAACAATTTCATAAGAATGGATGGAGTTTTCAAAGAGTTGAAGATTATTACCAGGGTTGGCAGAGACAGTGGCCACACTATGTCTGCTCTCCTGTTCTTCCATGGTGACTGTTTTAATTGGCCGTGGGCTTAGGAATACATTTCCCAGCCTGGGGATAGCCCAGGACTGCCTTTGGCAGCTGGTATAGCCATTGGCTAAGTTTTCTTCAATAGGCTGAGAAAAGTGATGTGTTCTTTCCACTTGTCTATGGACACACAGCCCCTTGCCCCAATTTCTGTCTTAATAGGAGTGTAGTGAGCATGATAGCAAGAGCTGAAGCAACCATTTGAGCCTAGAGATGGAAGCTTCACATTAAAGATTGCAATAATGTAAAAGAATCTTGGGTTGCCGATAGTTCGGAGTTATCAAATCATCCTCAGACTGCTTATTCTCAGATGACTAATGGAAGGGAAAGTAAATTTCCGTCTCTTTTTGTTTGTTTTTGAGACAGAGTCTTACTTTGTCACCCTTGGTAGAGTGCTGTGGCATCACAGCTCAAAGCAACCTCAAACTCTTAGGTTCAAGTGATTTTCTTGCCTCAGTCTTCCAAGTAGCTAGGAGTACAGGCGCCCACCACAACACCTGGCTACTGAGATGGGACCTTGCTATGGATCAGGCTGGTCTTGAACTCCTGAGCTCAGGCATTCCACCTGCCTCAGCCCCCCAGAGTTCTAGAATTACAGGTGTGAGCCACCATGCCCGGTCTCCATCTCCTTTTTCACTGTAACAGTTCATTCTTAGAGTGGCTACAACTTATAACTAATATACTGATTATATTTAGATGCTTTCTTCCACTGTGGTTAAACAAAATATCAACATATTTGTATAAAATTAGAAAGCAGATCTTTGCTAGCTGAACTGTGGAAAATGGTATGGTGACCTCTTTGTTTGATGACTCTCTTGGTTGTTATGGGTTGAATTGTGTCATATATATATATATATATAGAAATTCTAACCCACAGGACCCCAGAATGTGATATGACCACATTTGGAAATCAAGTCATTGCAGACAGGATTAGTTAAGATGATGCTACACAGGAGTAAGAGGGACCCTAAATCCATTACTACTGGTATCTCTACACATATAAAGAGAAGGGCACATGAAAACACACAGGGAGAACAAAATGGGAATGTGAAGGCAAACAGCAGAGTGATGCCTCTACAGGCAAAGGAATGCCAAAGATTGCCATCTAGCCACCGGGAGCCAGGAGAGAGCCATGGAATGGAGTCTCTCAAATAGCCCTGAGGAGGGACCAGCCCTGCCGGTACTTGGATCTAGAACTTCTGCCTTCCAGAATTCTGAGACAATACATTTGTGTTGTTTAAGCCAGCCAATCTGTGGTCCTTATTATGATAACCTTTAGAAATCAAAACACTGATCAATATAATAATACCTCCCCTTTTAGACATCTGCCTAAAGAGATTCCCGGGTGCCTCCCAGTTTAGAGGACGGGCTGGCATGTCTGTTATTTACCCTTCTGGATCATATGGCCGGTTTACAGCAACTGACCTCATCATCACTGGTTGCTTGCGAGTGTCATCTACTATTGTCAAAGACTATAGTAAATCCTACCACTAATTTACATATCATAAAAAGCCAAATGAATCAGCTGGGAAGCAGCTCTAACCAAAATTTTATAGAGAATAAACATTCTGCAGTTTTGAAAATTGATCTTTTATGGGTTGTGGGTAAATCTATGAATATCTATCATGCATATTTATAAGATGACAGAATCAGGACAAACACAATCACACATGTTTATTCTCAGTTGCAATTGAACTGAGCTGGTCTTTTTCTTCTCTAACTTATTATGCAAGTATTATAAACTCTGCAGCCACCAGGGGAAATGTCTAGTCATCTTTCTGTTGACACGGAGGCAAAGTCAAAGAAGAATAATGATGTGCTTACAGGTTTTGATAGTCCCAGTTTTAAAATAAGGAAGAAGATGATTGTATTCGTATTGTAGAAAGGTATTGCAGAAAGTAGTAACAATGAAGTTTCTTCTCCCTGTGAATGATACACTTCACATTTAAATAGATGAATATTTTCTATGTCAGGACATGTTTTTATGAATAGAGAATACAGGCCCTCTTGGAGGGAAATCTTCCAATCTTGGGGAGTTATTTTATTTTCTTTGAATTAAGAAAGAAGCTTAATGTCCATCTTTTCATATAAAATTTAGTGGGGACCTCTGGGAAATGCTGTTTTCTCCTGGTTGGGGGATATGAAGTCTTCCCAGAGGAGTGTGACGATCTTTTCCTCGATGTATCAATCTTCCTGTATCTCCACTGTTGTGGGGCTGTCATGAGAATTCCACTATGACTCCAAGATGACACTATCACTGAATATTTTGAGGCCTTAAAAATCATTTTATTATGGAAATTTTGAAACATACAAACAGGTAAGAGAAGAATTTGATCCTCCTCCTCTCCCATCATCCAGCTTCAGAAATCACCAATGTTCTGCCAATCTTGTTCCCTCTATGTCCTCACCACTTTCTAGAGATAATGCCATTTCAAAATATAGATGTTTTTCTCTTTTATAGCTTTCTATTTCCCCGGCTGGTACATATGCCATCTCGTATTTTCCAGCCATCTATTGGGGTAAACATTTGTGTCGTTTCTGTCTTTTGTTATTGCAAATCGTATCTATTTTTTTCTAGGGTATCTTTGAAAGATATTCCTGTATGTGAGATTGCTGGGTAAAACAAATGCACATATAATTGCAAATTGTCCAATTTCTCTCCCTAGGATTTGTATCCTTTCACATTTGCTTCAGTGTTGAATAAGAATGTCTGTCTCCTTAGAGCCATGCAAACAGTGTATGCCATCAGGCTTTTAAATTCTTGCCAACTTAACAGGTCATTGGGTTTCTCTTACGAAGACTGAAGTTACATGCTCAATTCATGTTCTTCCCTTATTCATTCTATGTTCATGTTTTTACATTTTCCAATAAGTTGTGGGTCTTTATTTTTCTTAATTTCTGGATGCTTTTTGTATGTTTGATATATTGAACTTTTGTTAGGAACTTAGTGAAGTTTTTCCAGTTTGTATTTTGACTCTGCTTATGGCATTTTTTTCTACACGAAATTGATCATGTATTACTTTTCATTTCATTGTGCTTGGATTTTCAGTAAAAGCAAATAGAATTTTGTCTTCTTTTAATTTGTAAAGGAATTTACCTACAGATTTCTTCCAGTGCTTACATGGTTCATTATGTACATTTAGAAATTTAATCCATTTAGAATTTACCTAGTTCCCAAATTGATATTTGTTAGTGATTTTAGATTCTGTCTTTATTAAATTCCTAGTCTATTTGGGTCTATTTTTTATATATTTGTTCCCCTTTAAATATCTACTCTAAATTATTCAGTTCTACTGGTCTACCTTTTCGTGCTATAATATTACAATTTTAAATGTAGAGATTTTTATAGTATGTTTTACTATCTAGTAGGGTTATCTCTTCATTTTATTGTTCTTATTTTTTAGTATATTCCTAGCTTTTTGTCTTCTATACCAACTATTTTAGGCTTTTAAGGAAAGTGGAAGTCATTTTATTGCTATTCATTAATTTAGCAATCAACTCAGGGAGAAAGAACATCTTTACAGTGTTGATTCCTGCTGTAGGTAGGAATTTTTATTTAAGTCTCTTTCAGTAGTGTTTTCTAGTTCTCCTCATGTCAGCTTTATACATTTCTTGTTACGTCTAGCTTTTGTTCTCATGGCTTTTTATCTCCTTTTGCGTATTTGTATATGAAAGCTACTGATTTCTCGTATGCTAATTTCATATCCTGCTATCTCACTAAGTTTTAAAGACAGTTTGTAGTAGTTTCACATTGACTATTTTGGCATCTTAATTATAACCATATTATCTGCCAACAGAAATAGTTTTCTCTCTTCCGCTGGGTTGATGGTTTTTATTTGTATTTTTTTAATTTTGGAGGAGCTCTTTTTCTGCAGTGGATATTGGTCTCTTTATATATTATACCTCTACTGCTTTCCTAGGAAATTAATGATTTTTCTCCTTAGACCATTTTCTAGTAATTACTTTATTTATTTGATAGGCTCGTGCCAAATAGTATCTTACAATATTTTAAATTCCATTGGTTTGTTAATAATGTATTTTTGCACTTGTTTCTTGTGGGTGGACTACTTGTTCTAGTATTTGCATTAGTCTGTCCTTGTCAGTTAGGGGAACGTCCCCTGCTCAGAGGCACCTTCTTTGACCAACCAGTCTACAGTAGCTCCTCCCTATCTGTCTCTTGTCTGTATTATTTTCTTCCCAACAGTTATCACCTTATGAAATTGGCCTATGGAATTATCTGTCTTGTTCGACATTGTGATCCCAGCACCTGTAACTTGACTAGATGAATAACCCTTAATAACTCTTTCTGAAATGAATGAATAAGTGAATCTTCTATGTGTATGGAGCCAGCTGGCAGGTTTCAGGAGAAAGGAAGATTGCTGCAATTTCTGTCACATTTACTGGGGATGCTTTTCTCCAGGAAGGAGTGATATGGCTTCTCAGTTTGTTAGAAAAGGGACAAGTCAATTTTCTGTATCTTTAAAGTTGGTGTATCTTTGAGGCTGAAGTTCTGCTTTCTAAACACAAGGGCTTTCATTTCAAAGTATATTCTCCTGTCATGGTGGGCTAGCTCTAGGGACAACTTAAGTAGCTATGCTTAATGGGAGAAAAATAGAATCCTAGAGAATTTGGATGCTCAGTCGGTCTGCTGCCCCTAACAATTTGTGTAGCTGTATCCCAGGAACAAGCACGGGACTGGTCAAAGGAATGTGGAGGCAATAGGTCTTAAACACTAGGGACCAAGATTGGTCTTCCACAAACAGTGGGACCTCCGGGACATCTTTGTCTTAAGCCTACATCAGTTTCTTAAATTTGAGTGGTAAATGAACCAGAGTTAAAAGGAAAAAATAAACTTTATGGATCTCATATTTTCCCATAAATTCTTATTAAAATATTAGTTAAATATGCAGAAACATAATTAGGCATAAATCAATTTTACTTACCTTCTGAAACTGCAAAGACTAAACAAAATTAAACTGAAAGCCACAAACCAGTAATAATTAAATAATAGCCATTATTAAATGTGATGCATGATGCTGTATGGACAAAATTAAATTGCTGCTCGTTATGTGCTTATGGTTCTGACTGCCCTTGTATGATTGTCTTTTTTTTTAAGTCTGTCTGTGCTATAGTGAGTTGTGATGATTCACCTCTCGTCTTCACCCTTCTCTTTGTCCTATTGCAGGGTGTATATTGAAGCAGGTGCCTTGGCATCAGTGATCATCACATGGCACAAAACCTCAATTACATTTAAACCCATCTCTCTTCTTTTCAAAGTAACCTGACAAAATGACATCAGACTATTAATACTTAAGGAAACAGCATGGGTTAGTAATTACAAAGGTGGACCTGGGAGCTACAAGGCTTGGCTTTGAGTGCCATCCTCATTAGTTGTTAGCTGTGCATCCTTGGGAACGTTAATATGTATTCGATGCTTTTTCTTCATCTCTAATATATTGCTTTCTCTCATGGTGTTGAGGATGAATGGGATTTGTGCATTAAACACTTATCAGAGTGCCTAGCTCATAGGAGGCACTCAGTGTAGTTCATAGCATGCTTAGGTTCACTGTGGAGTGGTTACCAACTTGAGTCTGCTGAGACAGAACACCCTCATATGCACCAAGTTATGAGAAGTGGATGTGTTATGGACAGGTAGGCAGTAAGGGACAAAAGTGAGCCAGTCCCCCAAGGCTCAAGAAACCTGCCTGGGGCTGGGGCAGATGGAGCTTCGAATGTTATGGGCCCCACTAGTGTTTAAGACCTGTTGCCCTTGGGTTCCCCATGGCAGCGACAGGACTCATTAAGCAAAGCTTTGAAGGGTATCCAGCTTTCAGGGGAGAGAGGAACAAAACCTGAGCTATGCAGGGAAGTTCCTCTTTAACTCAAGATATTACATTTCCTAGGGGGAACAGGGATAAGACCTAGGCTGTTCCACACAGTTCTTCCCTTTCTAAAGGGATTTCATTCCTAGAACATTCTACAGTTATTTTCAAGGACTACCCTTGAGAAAGAGAGGGAGAGAACTGGGTAAGTTCAGGGCCACTTGGAGAACTATCCCACACTTATATAATATCACAGGATTTTCCTTGGAATCAAAATACAACATTTTATAATATAAGTATTGAATTCCCCAAAAGACCTCAATTTGAAAAATGAGAACCTACACTAAAAGCAGACGAAATGGCCTCTTCGACTCTCTTCCTCCTTTCACAACCTAAGATGGCCTTCTAGATTGCTACTTTTAATCTTTCAAACTTTATAGATTATTTATAATAGTATAATTTTTGGTAATACATTTGAAAATAGTGTATAAAGAGTAAATTTCAAAAAAAACCCTTGTATTAATTTTAGAACATGAGGTTATACAATATTGTAAACTTTTGTTAAATGCGTGCAGTTCATTTTTACTACTAATGAGGAAACATACCTTAACATTCATCTTTCAGGTACAACAGTGAGCTAAGCAAGAGTTTGGTAGGTAAGAGGCATCAATACATTCAGCTCGTGCCAAAGAAATCTCATATGCTTAGTGGAACATGGAAAGACTCAGGCTTGGGGGCACGTAAGTACATGGTCAGAGCGGCAAGCCTTCCTACACAAATAATGCCAGAATGCTAAAGAATATAAGAACATATGTATCTTTAGCTGGAGCTCAAATAAATTATGCACATTGACCAACATTTGGCAGGGAGCTCAGCACACGGCAGTGTGTCTGCAACCTGAGAGTTACCACTGCCCTAGCTCCATGGTTCTCAACCTTGGCTGCACGTTACAGACATCTGAGGAACTTTAAAAGCTAGAGGGACTTACTAATAAAGTTCTGGCCAACTATAGAAGCATATTCAAGAGAGCACATGTTGGCTGAGCTACTCTTGGGAACAAGGTATTGGCTGAGCATGAGAGTGGGAAAGACATCATATAAATATAACCTTGGGAAAAGGACTATTCATTCCAGTGTGGTTTTTAATTGTGAAAAATTGAAAAATCATCTAAATGTCCTTCAACAAGGAAAGTGGATCAATAAATCATGGTGTTTCACACAATGGAACACTGTACTTAGCTTATTGAACTAGAGCTAGATGTCTGAAGATAATCATTAAGATGTAATCAAGAAAGGTGAGTTGCAGAATCATACGCGCCCATGTTAGTAAAGCACCCTTCAGATAGAGTTTGAAAACATGCAAGACAACTCTGTATACTCTTTTGGATAAACAAAACAGAATAAATGAGAAAAAGGGTACGGAACTATTTGTACCAAATTTGGGGTGGAGATAACTTCTGAGGTGTGTCACTTCCCTAAAAGTTGGCATTTTGTCTCATTTACTGATGTACACTTACTTCTAGAACAGGGCTGGCTTGTAACAGTGACATATAGATGTTTGTTGACTGAAGTGATGAGTAAATGGAATCAGGAATGGGTTTGCAAGGTCATCAACTGTAAATAATACTTTTACCATTTCTCTTCATTTTCAATGAAGAAAGTATGGCAAAATGTAAACATTGGACAGAGCTTAAGGATGGGTTCATGAGGTTTTTTTTTTTTTTTTTTTACCATTTCTGTATGCTTGAAATATTTCATTGACTTTTTTTCTTTTTTTTGAGACAGAGTCTCACCCTGTTACCTGGGCTAGAGTGCCATGGCATCAGCCTCGCTCACAGCAACCTTACTTGGGCTCAAGTAATCCTCCCGTCTCAGCCTCCTGAGTAGTTGGGACTACAGCTTTGTGCCACAATTCCTGCCTTTTCTGTCTTTAGTAGATACGGAGTCTTGCTCTTGCTCTGGCTGGTCTCAAACTCCTGAGCTCAAGGGATCCTCCTTCCTTGGCCTTCCAGAGTGCTAGGATTGTAGGCATGAGCCACCACGCCCAGTCTCATTGACATTTTTTTTAGAAGTAGGTGCAAACCAGGAATTAGTATGACTGGTAGAAATGGGGTAAAGGAAAGAGGAGATTTAAAAAGTGGCTGAGATTTTAAATCTGGTTTGACTAGATAATTTCAGTGTCTTTAATAGTTGCAACTGCTAGATGAAAATCAGGAATAAGCCAGAGGGTGACAACATTACTTTTGAATGCATGATGCTTAAAATTCTGTTTGGGTTTCAGCTAGAAATGTCCTGAAGTCAAATTAAAATGTTCATTCTAGGGTGGTACCTGTGCCTCAAAGGAGTAGGGTACCAGCCCCATATGCCGGAGGTGGCGGGTTCAAACTCAGCCCCAGAAAAAAAAAAAAAAAAAAAAAGTTCATTCTGGCATCATCAATAGTTTGGGGGAAAAAGTAGCAGGACATAGTTTTAGGGCTTCACTGTCAGCTTTCCTCAAACACTTTTAGACAACAAAATTAAGGGCTGAAAGATCATAGAAAGTTCCTGGAAATGCAATATTAATAAAATGACCTGCCATTTAACTCAAATTGATATCTGACTACTTCAAAATCCCAGGGGGTAAAAAGCCTTTGCATTCAACAGTGGCAAACCCCTGAAGGAGGAGCAATCGGAGGGCCATGCCCTTCTGGGCCGAGACAAAATTGGACTGCACACAGAGGTCTCGCCTGCTGCTTCCGGATTTAACTTCTGCCTGTTCTTTGCTCACTCCTTCCCAGATGGTTACAAGGTCACTGAAGCCCAAACAAATCAACCCTCTGTGCTTAATTATCCACCTTAGTTCAGGGTTGCACTGCCACAGTCTGAATCTCAGCAGCAGGGGTCATGCCAGGGTGGAATACGCTCTCCGGTGAGAGTTGAATCCTCAGTCCTTGTCCCAGTTCCGTCATAAACCATCTGGTAGGCTTTGAGTAACTTTTTTAACCAGTCTGAGTCTTACCAAGGATTTGATCTCGAAAGTCTCTGAACTCTATGGCAGATATTATAAATAGATTTCGTCCTCGGTGCCTTTGTTGAAGGATTCATAGTGCCTGCTCAGAAAGGTACATTGGGAAGGACTGAGAAGGTGCTGTGTTTGATTAGTGCTGTCTGGCACGGACAGAGCCTGGGTCAGTGGCCAAATGATGGTCTGCTATTTGCCCTTCTCGAGCTGCAGAATTCAATAAACGCACACTTTCAAGGGGTTTAAGATGCACAGGTAGAGTTTTAAGGAGGGGCAGGAAGATATTATCTTTGACTGTTTTATCCCCATCCCACTCCAACAAAATACACGGGTTCCCTTCTAGGCAGATTAAAAACATCAAACGATGGAGAGGGCAAAGAAACAAAAGCAGACTATTTACTCCAGGATGAACCCACATTTATTTACTCTGTGGGCTCCTCTCTATATTAAATCGGCAGTGCCATCTACTGAATCAGACGGGAAACAGTACAAAGGCCATAAAAGGATTCAGATGACAATGGTGGAAATCTTTTGCTTTTTATTTAAGACCACACATTTTAATCTCATAAAATTCACATAATAATCTTTTAACTGAAGTCTTTGGAGAAGTTCTTACAGTCATTTCAAATTCAATATAAATAAAACTCCAGAGTATCTTGTATTGAATCATTTTCTTTTTAAAAATCGGTATTTTAAATGATACAGTAAAGATGAAAAATTCAAAACCCTAAATACACTTCTGATGTCCCTGAAGTCACAAGGACCAGCGTATTATTTGTGCGTTAGTTTTAGGGGGTAAAAAGTCTGAGTGGGAGGAGAAGGGAGGAAAGTAATGTCGGTTAAGGGTCTTGTAGATTTAGCTCCCAATTAGTGTTGCCAGCACTGTTTATATTAGTATCACGAAACCTGTTCGGTGAGCCAGTATGCTTGGGAACTGCGATACACTCAAAGCCTCTCAGATTTACAGCGCACATTAGGGCAATGGAGGTTTTCAGGAGCTCTGAAGGTAAGGTACCTGTTTAACTTCATCTATGCCCATGTTTCTTAAATTTAGTTGAATGTGGCCTGTTTGTTTTAATGCATTTCCAATACTGGCCTCTCACATGCCTAATACTGTGATGCTTCTGACATGTTCACTGATTTACGTCTCTTGACAGGCTGGTCCCCATTTTATAGATGAGGAAGTAGAGGTTGAGAGCATGGAACCAACCTGGGCCAGGCACATGATTAGAAAGCAGCAGCCCTGGACCCAGAACCCAGGCCTGCCTGATTCCAAACACGAGCTGTTCCCACTCTATCCCATAGAGGGCGTTTTCGTTTTCACACAGTTGAGATCGTGATCTTCTGTTTGACAAGGAGAATCACAAGAGCCCCCATTTTCAGTCGGCCTCTCCCTGTGATAGAGTCACTTTAGAGTGAGATTTGCTCTTTTTGGATGTTAGAAATTGTGTCCTGCTTGTGAGACGTGGTCTTTGTGTGTCACTCCTCAAAAACACAGACATCTACTACTACTAAATTTGTCCCATTTTGAAGGTTAGTTGGAGAGAAAGGATGTCCCCAAGGAATTCTTAATCTGTGTAAGATGCATCACCTCTAGTCTCTTCCCAGGTTGGCAGTAGGCTCTAGATTTCTTAGCCCTAAGAGCAAAATTCATAGCTAATTCTCAGAGATTCAGTTTTCAAATTCACTCTCTGGAGATCATAGATTCTGTACTTTGCCAGGAAGGAACAGACGTTAAAGAACAGAAACGCCAGAAGGTCACTTGTCCAGGAGCTATTTTTAGGTAGACTATTTTAGATTTATATCTGAAAGTTGGCTGACAGCAGACCTAGGATAGAGGATAGGAGAAGATGGGCTCTTTGAATTCTAGCCATCCCCCTCCCTCTCATGTGACTTTGTAAGTCAGTTTCTTCACCCGTCAACAGGAAATAATGCATCTGCTTCTCTGGACAGAGTACCACATGGATCCCAGATAGCTCATTCTCAATTGTTATGTGCCTATAACGTCCTTGCAAAACCACTACACAGAAAAGCAGCCAATAAGATTTATGAATCCGGTAGAGGAAACATGAGTGTCTGACCCTCATTATCAAATATGCTCTCTATCCCCTCCCCCGTTCTTCAAATCATGAATTGTAAAAGAAAGAGACTTCAAAGAGTTTGAGGATATGGAAGAAAAGCTTAGACTTTGGATTAGATGTATAATCATGGAACATTATGAAAATAAATTTCCATTATGTAAATGGTTAATTTGTGCTGTGTTCCCTCCAATCGCGTACTTGTTTGGAATTTAGGTCCTGGTGTAGGTTTGCCCACGTTAGAACACCTTTCTGATTCCTTTTCTGCTTCCAGGAGGAGCAACAGGTTTGTGTGGCTAGATGTTCACTTTCACGGTGGTTCTGCAGACTCCACGTTCTGAACCTGCCGTTCAGCTGCTGTGACGTTGAGAGCATGGTGAGCGAGCGGGAAGGATTTTGGTAAACTGATGTGCAACAGCAGAAGGTGAACAACTGCACCGGGGACCTGCGCGCAGAGGGCAGAACTCTCGAGACTGCAGGGCAGGTGTGCCGAGGAGTCTGCTAGAAAGAAGAGTTGCCTCTTAGAGTCAAGCTCCTCCAGAAACCTTTCTCACTTTTAGGGAGAAATGATTTAAATTCCAAGCTGTGTCCTCGATGGGCAGGCAGCTCACTCTGATAGAGAGAATGAGGTGCACCCCTGGTGTGGAGCTGATGAGGCTGCTGAGTGTTTTGGCGTGGCTTCTAGCCTGGCCTCCTCCGGACTCTCTCTGAGTTCTAGGAGGGAGGCCATAACAAGTGACGCGGTTTATCAGAAGGGCTGCCAGTTCAGATCGTCTGAGAAGCAGGTGCCTGGCATTTCATCTTTAGAAGAGAGACGAGCTGTTTCTTTCCTGCAGATGACATGGCCCAGCTCCAGACCCCTCCAGGCCTGTGCTGTGAATGTCTCATCAGGGCTTGCCATGCTCCACGGTGCTCCTTGTCCTAACACTGCCTCCTCCCACACCACAGGGGCCGTGGGCTTACATAGCCTCGGAGGCAGCTGCTTATACAGCAGCCTGGATGCCCTGTAGTACCCTTTTTGCTGCAGTCCCGCTCAAGCCTTCTGACACCCCCCGCACCCCCCACACAAAGATGGGCTGGAGCAGTATTTCTAGGTGTGGAATGTACTGTCTCTAGAACACAAAGGAGCCCACCAGCACTATGCCCCCCCCATCTCAGAGACCCAATTCAACACCACTGAGTTTGTGGACCTGGCAGAGTCCCTGCAAGGCTGGCTTTAGTCTCCACTTGCCATGGATAAGCCCCATGTTAACAGGGGCTAATAAGATACTTCAGGATTTACAGGTGTCAGGGTCAACTCAGATCCTACGTCCAATAGTCTTCAAAGCAGGGTATCGTCTTCTTTGCAGAGTTCAGTCACCTGAGTAGGCAACCCGAGGTGTCTCTTGTGAAGAGAATCATTACCCCATATTCTTGCCACAGTGTTGCTCTACCTCTTCAAGTCAATGGGGCTTGGACCTGAAAATTTGCTTATGTCTAGAAATGTAGCAAAGGATCACGACTTCTTATTGGGGCAACCACCCTCAGCGCCCTGCTCCTCTCTTCTTGTGTTGCTTTTGTTCTGATTATGCTGGTTAAACAGAACCGCCTTGGCTGCCCCTCTATTTTTCTTGTATCCTATTAACTATCTCCACGGCTTGGTGGTGGGGGTCAGGCTCTGCTGGCTGCTCCTCTGACATTGCTAGTTTTTAAGGGAATGCATCTCCTGGCTTCTGCCATTTAAGCCCTGCCTTCTGTATGCTAACAAGTCCAGCTGTGACTAGCTCGCTTCATGCTTGCCCTGGCCTGCAGGGGACAAGTCCCTTCTGAGCTTCTAAGTGGACGCCCTCTTGCCAGTACATTCCTAGTGTCTTGGGTGGATGAACTGTGCTCACCCTTCCCTACTGAGACACTTGCACTCACAACACAGCCATCTGGCATACTGCCTCTCCGACCCTCCCTTTTTATTCTGTCCTCACCACCTTGCAGGGAAATGTAGGCATTTCTACTGCAACCAGGGTGGGATACCACTTTTTCAGGGTTCCAAGGAGTCACCTGAGGTAAGTAGAATGAAGCTCCTCTCCTTAATCCCTGGAATTTGTGGTTATACTACTTGACATGGAGAAAGGAACTTTGCAATTGTGGTTAAATCAAGAATCATGGGCTAGAGGAGATTATCCTGGTTTATTCAGGTGTACCCTAGTATCCCAATGTAATTACTAGAGTGCTTATAAATGAAATCTGGAGGCAGAATGATTAGAGAGGAGAGGCGATTTGAAGACGCTATGCTTTTGTCTTTGACAATGGAAGAAGGGGCTATGAAACAAAGACTGTAGGAAGCCTCTAAATGCTGGAACAGACAAGAAAGCAGATTCTTCCAGAGAGGCTCCAGAGGAATGCAGCCTTCCGGTAATTTAATTTTAGCCCAGTAAGACGTATTTTTGACTTCTGATCTCTGTAACTGTAAGTTACTTAATTTGGGTTGCATAAGCCACTGTGTTTATGGAATTTGTTGCAAAGCAATATAAAATCAATATACCACACTGACAGTGAGTTTGCTCCTTTCCCAGGGATCTTTTCCAGAAGGCTAAATCCTATGTCTCAAGAAAGTGCCTTGTTGTCAGTGAATTCTTCCCTATCTGGTCCTACGCTTTGGTCTCCTGATCAAGCATACTCAACTCCACCCTGAGGGCTGTCCCTCTGCTCCCCTTACATGTCTGGGTCACTTTTGCCCTTCCTCTGGGAGTGAGCTCTTTCCTCTCTCATAAGGCCCAGTGTGCCCTGAGATGGGTTATTATGGATTTAATCCTATCCATCAGCCTGGAAGTCAGAAGAGGTGGAGTGTTCCCTTGAGGGGGCACCTATTGCCTTGTGGAACTGAGGTTTCTCTAAGCTGTAGTTATCACATCTTATCACGAGGTTATAGTAGTCATCTCATAGGCAGGCTGTGAGGCTGAAATGAGTTAACGTGAAAAATGCATAGAAAGTGGCCTGGCATATGGAAAGGGCATAATATATGGGAGCTAAGCAAATAAACAAAACAGGATGGGTAATTCTAGAGCCTGTTCTTTGAGTCTACTTACTGTTCTTGGAGGTGAACTAAAAATGTCATTGTAAGGCAGTAGGAACAGGAATTCACTCTTAATGAGAGAGTGGGGAGCTCTTTGCAGGGAGATTTTATTGCATTTCAGTTAAGCCCCAGTGCAGAAGTTAACTTTTGAGAAGTGGCTAAGAAAGTAAAAAAGATAAAAAAGGAAGGTGGACATTGTGGGGAAATTCTGGGCAGAAAAAAGGCATGATTTGTAGAGAAGCAGAACATTTCCTGGTAGGTCCCAGAACAGATGCAGTGTGTGAAGGAAGTGGACAGCCGGGAGCAGTGATACATTTCACCAAGGTTACTGTCGAGTTTGCATTTGAATTCCCTTCAAAGTCATGTGTGAAAAGAACTGAATTTCCTCTAAACTGATTCTTAAATATCACTTTGTTCTGAGACAGAACTGAAAGGGCAACTAGATTTTATCATGGCAAGGCAGGCAGGAGATATTTAAAATAGTTTTTATATGGGAACAGTGCCCCATATTTGTGGCATAGACCGAAGAATAATGATTTATTCTCTCCTAGTAGCTCAGGGTCATCATTGTAGACATTAATTATTATTCCTGGTCGCATGGGTGAAAACTTTGGAGCTTAAACTGCATCAGACTTTCTGACCTTGGGCTAATGGCACCACCAATACATTCAAGATACAGTAAAAAATTATAAATTTTCTTTTGGTTCTTTTTTTGCTGCCAACTATTGATAAGAAGCAGTTAGTAGGCTCACTACTAGTCTCTCAAATGTCAGAATGGGGGCTTAGTAGTAACTGTAACCTCCATGTCAGAATGGGGGCTTATAGTGGTAACTGTAACCTCGGTGTCAGAATGGGGGCTTAGTGGTAACTGTAACCTCGATGTCAGAATGGGGGCTTAGTGGTAACTTTTGAGGTACAGCGTGGTGTCCTCGTGATCACCCTGCGTTTGAAGGCCCTGTCTGGTGATAAACATATTTCTATGATGAAGTGGAACTCATCACTAATTGGTGGACCTTCTGCAAGCCTTGGGTTCCAGCCTTAGCTGTATCCTTAAGTCATTATTTATTTATTTGTTAATATCACTTAGCCTTTCTTGGGCTAATTTCTGCATTTATGAAACAGAAACTTGGAAACCTGTTCCCTAAAGTGTCAGAATGATAGAGGCAACATGCTTTTCAGGAATCAGATTGTATTTAAATTTTTTATTTCAAGCCCGGTGAGATATTTTGGCAAGTTAGTTCATCTCTGTGCTGTTCTGTTTCCTTATCCATTTTGACGGCTGACAACTCCGGTCTCAGAGGTACTGTGGAGTAGTGGGTAGAACGGAAGGGAGAGTCCCTCGTGGAGCGCCTGCAGTCCAGAGAGAATACCTGTTAGGTCTGTTTCCCTTTCCTCTGTTGCGACCTTTTCAGTAAGATGAAGTGCCAGAACAGTCAGAACCCCCCAGTCTCTAAGTGTCATTAGCCAAATAGACCACTGGATGTCGTACTTGATCTAAGTACTACCACGCATACCCTGTCCAGCGCACTTCGGCTTGGACAGTCTCAAGCTTTCACAACTGGAATGGACTTCCGTGATCTCTGAGGCCAGAGTTTGAAAACTGTGGACTACAGGTACGTTTTCTTTTGCACACATTTTATCTTTTCTCAGTTTTAATTGAAGTTGGATGCATTGAGGATGCCTTCTTAGTTTGATGAGAGCTGAGACGACTGCGTCAAACTCCCGGGAGTCTCACGGGGGTGCTTCACTCACACAAGTTATCAGCTGGTTCCTGAAGGCAACAGAGTGTGGGAGCCCTTGGTCTCATTTTGCAAAGAAGGAGCCGCACCACCCAGGCCCCTCATATAATTCAACCAAAATCACAGGTTAAATGTGTTGTAAATCTGGGACTATAATTCAGGACACTTAAGTCCCAGGTTGGTCCCTGGCATTGAGCCACATACTTTAGAGATACGTCAAAATTATGTACCTTTAGGAAATTTCTGCTCTGCAGAAGCAGATGAAAAGAATCACTATCTAGCTCTGGCTCTCGTCTAAGGTCTGTCTAATGACAAACCTCAGAATATTTTGGCTTTCACACCAGCACTAGAAGGGGTATTTTATCTCATGAATGTTTTATCTCATGAATTTGGTTCGGGGGATGGGACTGTGGTTGGAATAGAATTCCCAAGGCACTTAGCAGAGACCCATTAGGCTAATAATAAATTCCACAGCCTCTAACAGGAAATCAGTAAGACAAGCCAAGGATCATGATTCATCCCAGCTCTTATCAGTAAAACCAAGCTGTGAGAATTCACTTTGAGTACTTTACAATGAGTTATAAAGTAACTGTATGCATGTATGTACACATAGGCACAAACTTGGACTTTAAATGTTCATGGCTGTCAGGATTACGTGGAGGATTATGTGTGCACACTCAGGCTGCCACTAAGGCTGTCACACTCTACCAACTGTCTGGGGAGAGACAGTCACAGCAATCACCTTTCTAATTTAGGTGTCCTTAGTTGTGTTCTCATTAAAATAGTAGAAGGTTCTGTGCCAGAATGTTTATTGCAGCCCAATTCATAATTGCTAAGTGGTGGAAGAAGCCCAAGTGCCCATCGACACACTAATGGATTTATTTCAGATTACTATCAGGGTGCCAGTGATTCAGTTAAATTGTTTGCATTTGTTAGGTGCACTTCACATTGTAGTTAAGTCCTTCACCAGGGGTGGAACTATAGAAAATTTAATAGAAGTTGGATAAAGTGTAAAATTGTTCAAAGATATGACTGAAATAATTGGCCTGGGGCAAAATAACATTCAAGCTACGATCCCAGGTAAATAACTAAGACTAATAAAACATTTCATTATGCAAAAAGGATTTTGTTTTCAAATGGTTGCTCAGTGATAATCACTAAAAAATCTCTAACTTCTTTTCTAGTTATTTGGTGATAGGATATATTAAATGAATGTGTCATAAATTAATTTGTTCTCAGCTGTCCATGCCATATAAAAGGGCAATGTCCCAGTTGGGCCCTAGATCTATGCTCTATTTACTAACTTGTTGCAACTACCTGCATTGAAGGCCTAATTCTAGGAGGATATGAGCAAACCATAGACCAAGTAACTAGAAATAGAGATGTTCCAAGTGTTCCATATGTTGTTAGTGTTTTATGATGTCTCCATCTCCATGTAATATTTTGAATATTATAAAATAACTGATCATGTAATATTTTGAATGTAGGAAACATGGCTTGTTCATTATTCTATTCAACTCTGTATTAAGCACAGTACCTGAAAACAATAGGTGATCAGTAAATACTTGTTGAATAAGTGACAGTTTTTAAATTCAATGAATTTTTATGAGTAAATCCTAACAGCAAATTTGCCCATGCAGAAAAGTGTTGCTAAAGACACTTTTATATAATATATTTTAGAAAGTCGCAAGCCCATTCCATAGTGAACTGAACTTCTGTTATATCAAGGAATGTATGCAATATCAGTTATTTTAGTGCCCATATTAGTTTAAACTGAGTTCTTCACCATATGTTCCAACACTTAACGATGAATGCAAAAGAACACATTTCCCTACTACATTCGTAAAATGTAATATATAAATGATTTAAATACAGTTATACACTCACGAAATAAGGCTGCATGCAGCTGGTATGGGGCTCCCCTATGTTACTAACAGAAACTAAAAAGAAAGCTTGCTTATTATCTCTAATACAGAGAGATTCATGCTATATGATGTTTTTTCAATGGCAATGGAAGGTCAAGTCTTCACTACAACACAAAATTGATTTTTCTCAATAATGAACTTCATTTATATAAACTAAAATTCCTCCCACCTCTGTTTTCTTTAACCATTTGTTCATAAGTATAGTTTAAATTCTTAAAAATTTATTATATTTTATGAATTTCTCAATAAATGAACATTTGTGTCTCTTCTGAAATTTTTAGTGTGTTTCACGAACCTTTATTGATTTTACAATGGATTCTTGGCATTAAGTTATAAATGCCCATCTAAAGAATTGTTTACAGGGATCAATTAAAGTATAGTCATCTATATAACCATTGGCAAGAATGTAAAAATTAATAAACATGGAATTTATTGTAAAAATAATTAAAAAGAAACATAATGTATACTGTCATGCTATTTGTCAAGTCTATATCCTTGTGGTAAACATTTGAATGGTTTTGAAACCCATAATTTTATAGTTATATCTAACAAATGAAGCATAATACATTTTATATTTTAAGGAGCATAGGAAGCAAGAATTGACAGGGTAAAATGTGCCAAGATTTTCAAATTCTTGCATTGTGTTGATAAACAAGTTTCCCTCACTCCCTGAATAAAATAAGGTATAATTTTTACTGGAATATAATTGAGAAAGTAGGCTATTTCTGCCTGGTATACTAGTAACATTTAATGTTAATTTTTTTCTTTTTTTTTTTAACGACAAGAAGAAGAAAGTGAACAGTTTATGGCAAATTAGATTAGTAGCTTTCAAAATTTATATTTATGAAATACACTTCTCAGGGAAAAATAATAAGCTATTTTTCACTTATTCTTGAACTAGAAATAGATATTTAGACTATCTTTAAAATGCTAGTGTTTATAATTGCAGATAAAGCCTGCACACACACACACTACCCAGTCATTATGCAAAAGTACTGTAAGACAATTTGAGGTTGTTCAGTAACAAGTTATGGAAATTCAAAAGCTGAAATGTCAGGTTCATAAGATACCATCTTCCATTTTAGTTTAGTTCTAACAATTTACCTACCTACTAAAATACTGGTCAAATTTAGTTTTTTTGCTGGGTTTCATAGTCATAACCTTATAAAGTTGATCCATCAAATCATGAAATATAACCTCAAACAAAGTAGAACAGAGTTTGCCTCATCTTATTCTCTGACTTCTGTCCAGGAGATTGAAGTATTTAGAGACTAAGTGTTCCATACAAATTCAGTCGTTTTACCACTCAGTATATTTTTTTCAGTTTATCAAAAAGATATTTGTATTCCCATGTTTATTGTAATGGTAGGCAAGATATAGGCTCACCTGTTATGGTAGCCAAGATATGGGCTCACCCCAAACATCACCAATGGATGTAAGGATAAAGAAAACGTAGTACATGTATGTGATGGAATATTATTCGATCACAAAATGAGGTTCTGTCATTTTCAATAACATGTAAGGAAATAGAAGACATTATTTTAAATGAAATAAGCCAGCCAGAAATAAGACAAGTATTGCATGTTCTAACTTATATGTGGGAACTAAAAAGAAAACAAATTGATCTCATAGAAATAGAAGATAGAATGATGCGTACCAGAGGCTGGGAAGGATAGTTGTTGAGAGGGGAGATAAAAAGAGCTTGGTTAATGGGAATAAAAACACAGTTACTAGGACTAATATATAGCATTTGGTAGCACAATTGGGGAACTATAATTAATAATAATTTATTTTATATTCAAAACCTCTAGAAGTGTGGAATTGATTGGAATATTCCAAACACAAAGAAATAATAAATCCCTAAGGTGATGGATGACCAGTTACTCTTACTTGATCACTATTTATCATATGCTTGTATCAAAATTGCACATGTGCCCCAAAAATGTATATATTTATACGTATACATACACATGTATGTTATATATGTATTTAAACTACTGTATATCCACAGTTATTTAAAGATAAATCTAAAATTTAGGTCAAACTTAAGTTGAAGTATTCTCACATCCTAAAAATATTCTAACATTATAGTAAGTGTTCACATAGTATCTTTTGTAAAAAGAGAATAAAAGAATGCCTTCCTCGAATTAAAATTACTGTGAAGTCCTTACAAATTACCTATTGTTTACAATTTGCTCAATCTGCCAGGAAGTTTTGATATTCATTCAATGTGCGTAGATCATGCTTATTTATGATTATTTTTCACTCTCGAAATATGGCGTTCCACAATTGTGATGAGCAAATTGAGTTCATACGAAAACAATTAATATAGTGGCTAGCATACGTATGCACCACCAGATAATTGTTTCTTTCTTTTCTGTTCCATTCCTATAAATGGAGAATTATCACTGTCTTTTTATTTGTTTGTTTGTTTGAGACAGAGTCTCTCTGAGGTTGACCAAGTGCCATGGCATCTTAGTTCACAACAACCTCAAACTCTTGGGCTCAAGCAATTCTCTTGCCTTAGCCTCCGAGTAGCTGGGACCACAGGCACCTACCATAACACCTGGCTATTTTTTAGAGACAGGGTCTTGCTCTTGCTCAGGCTAGTCTTGAACCTGTGAGCTCAGGCAATCCACCCATCTCAGCCTCCATGTGCTGGGATTATAGGGATGAGCCACCATGCCCAGCCTTATCACTGTCCTTTCGAATATAGTATTAAGTGCAGATGAGCAACATGTTTGAAGTAGATTCAGGATAATACTGTACTGATACTTGGTAGACTTTAGGAATCTGGCTTTACCAAGAAAAAGGCTCCTTGTATTATTGGGAAATTTTAGAGAACGAATGGTAGAGATTATATTTAGACAATCAAGATTTTGAAGGCTAGAAATCTTTATGGAGATGCAGAACATAAAATTTTTTAAGTAAGACATGGTTTAAGTTCTGTAGTTTGTAATAATTTTCAGTACTTTTTTTCAAAATCATTTTTTCTTGTGAAATAAATTTAAGATAACTGCTAAAATACTTTAGATAGCTAATGACAGATTGCTCACTTTTAAAAGGAAAATATTCCATTCAGAATTTTTCTATATTTTGCTGTTAGTAGTGATTTTTCTTTCAATTCTGTTTTTCTTTTTTATTGACAATAAACAAGTATAGTTTATGATCCACTAACTTTTAATCTCAAGGTCTTCTAAAATTATCAAATTAAAAATAACACTCTTAAAGTATTATTTAAAAATAGAAATTCCCATGTATTTTTGCACACCAAAGCACACAAAGTGAGAGGAGAAAGAGAAAAATCTGGTGATTTTATTTATTATTATTATTTTGTGTTTCTTAACAAGTTCTGCTAAAGCAGTATGTTTTGATTTTTCTAGTGATACCATCATTCTTTTAGCAAGGGAAATAGTAGCAATTGCTGACAGCTTCATTACCAACCATAACCCTTAGAGTTTAAAATCTGTGACCACAGGTCTCTCTTACTGAATAAATTAACATGTTATTTTCTTTCCCTTTAAAACTAAGATGACATTTTAGCTAAACTATATTGAAAATAACTTCCCATATGAAAAAGTCTCCAGCTTATACATTCTTTTCATCATGACCTGAAAGCTTATAGACAGCAATAAGCCAGAAATAGCATTATACTTCCACCTAGATTGTGATGCATCTTAGCTGAATAAATCCATTTACAAGGAGCATTAGGAATTTACATTGAACCAATGAAAAACATCTATTATTTTTAAGTTATTATTTGAATGTTGGGTTTATATACTTTTCTCTAATAGATCAATAGGATAGTGTATAAATTTGCCGGCTAGTATATGGGCAGCCCACTACGGCCAAGACATACACAGAAACTCTTGATATCCAAATGCTAACAGACCACCGACAAATCCTCCTTTAAGTAAATTTTGAATGATTTAGTGACAGGAAGTAAGAATGTGATCATATTTCTGAGGATGGTCTTTGAAGTACATAGATCTGAATCCCAGACTGCCATTTACTACATATATCATTGTGATGAGTCTTGGATTCACCTCTGTTCTTTCTAGTCCCCTCTGTGGTTTTGGCTAATTCATGGCTTTGATATAAAGTCTGAAAACAGAGGTACAATCTACAGTTGACCAAGTTAACTGGGTAAAAAAGCCAAAGTCACCAAATTGCCAGTATTCAGGAGGCCAGCATTTGAAAAGAAAAATACAATATGGAGACTTGAGCCCTGTTTTCTATGTGCAGTTTTCATCAAAGCATTTATTCTCCCCCTAAACTGCCAGTGCATGGTCTAACTGAAAAGAAATTAAGAAGAAAAGAGGGGCTAGAAATAAAGCAGAAAACCTGATAGGGCACAGCACTAATATGAGCAAAGGGAGTTTGGAAGCTTGTAAGAAAGAATAACTCTGACTAGTTCTGCTCTATTTCAGTGGCGATGCCAGAGGAGTCACACTTAGAAGGTTGGCCTCAACTTCTGAGGTGATTTTCACATGAGTTTCTGATCACAGAAAGTGAAGAAATATAATTGGTACCATAAAATATAGACCAACTGATGGAAAATCAAAAGCAAAAGAATAGTCACTCAGGTCATCTAGATATTGGAATTATGAGATCCAGACTTTAAGACAGTTATAATTTCTACATGCAAAAGGGTACTGAGAGAATAGTATGTTGAATATTTGAGTAGAGAATCGGAATTAGAAATGAGTGTGTGCATATTTCTGTGTAATGTGAAAATCCTAGTGTTGAAAGTTTCGATAATTGCAATAAAAAATTCAACATATGTGTGTAAAAGGAGATGGACACTGCAAGAGAGGATTACTGTTTAATCCTCTTTTAAATGCATCTATTGAATTAAGCAGAGAATATTTATCTTGAACAACAGGGACAAAAATAATTAGGTCCTATGTGCAATTAATGTCCTAGAAAGATAGACATAAATAAGCAAACACAGAATTCAAATAGATACTGTCATTAATTTTCCAAATCTGAGAAAAGATGTAATACCAAAGATTGAAGAGTATCTATGAATCCCAAATGCAAACAGAATCTAGCTACTTTGTATTGATTCTATTGAAAACAAAACACAAAGTGAAAAATTTCAGGTCTTTAAAGGAGCTTAAGGAAAGGTATATAGCCTTCAAGGGAACCAAATGAGACTGACATAGGTGACCAACATGCATATATGTGCATATATGTGTATATACACACATGGATGTATGTACACCACACAGGGTTTATGTGCTTGTATAATACATATACATAAATAAATGTATGTATCTATAGAAAAGGAAGAAAGGAGAGAAAACAGAGCAAGAAGCAAGATTACTAACATCATGAAGTATAGGATAATTAAGTCCATAGGATATAGACCAAAATGTAAAAGGTAATACATTAAATCTTCTGGAAGATTACAAGATATATTCATGACTTTGGAATAGACAAATTGTGTTAACAAGACTCAAGAAGCATAAAGTATAAGAGGGAAATGGGAAACTGAACTACGTTAAAATTGAGAACTTCACTTCACTGTTAGGAGAGTAAAAATCAAAACTACAGAATGAGAGATTATTTTTACAATTTGAATAATTATCAGGGAATATTTTCATCCCTTTTTATATGAGAATACATTCGAAATCCCTACACATCATTACTTAAAGACAACCTGATGAAAAAATCCAGCACTTCGAAAAAGAAGCTATCAAATAGCCAATCAGTAGGGTTATGTGGAGGTATTCAACATTATCGGGGGAGCGGAGATTAAAACCAATCAGTATTTTCATCCACCACACGATAAATGAGAAAATCTCATGAATGTTATGTTGAAAAGGTGGATGAAAATATCTCAGATTGTATATGAAGCCCGCACACTGTACTCCATGATTGAACTAATGTACACAGCTATGATTCAATAAAAAAAAAAATTTAGAAAATTAAAAAAAATAAATAAATAAAACCAACCAGTATGGCAAGAAACACAGCATGTTGGCAAGGATGTGGAAGAGCAAGAGAATCACTTACTGTTAGTGAAGGGGGAAACTGGCATTGCCCCTGAGAACACTTGGCAATGTCTACCAAAACTTAACGTATGAATACCATATAAGATAAATGGGCCAAAAATGTGATATAATGTTCAAAGCAACATAATTATTTTTATGGAAGTGAAAAATAACATAATATGAATTTTAAATTGTACAATTCAGTGATACCTAAAACATCCACAATGTTTTGCAACCACCACCTCTGTCTAGTTCAAAAACATTTCCCCCAAAGAAAACCTTGTATCCATTAAGCAGTGAAAGCAAAGTAATTATTTTTTTAATTTAAAAGGCTTAAAATTTAATAACAATAACAATGTTTGAGATAAGGACTAGAAACAAAAACCACATAAAGAATGAATGAAGATAAATACATTCAGAAAAGACAATTACTGCATTGAAATATTAAGCAATATTAGTAATAATAATGTCAAGAAAGTAATGTTCACATTGTCAAATAAGACACAATAGAGTGCTTTGACTCTGAGGCTCAGTATGAAGTCACCAGTGAACTTCTTATTTTTTTGCAAAGTCTCAAAAAATAGACAACTAATATTATATAAATAAAAGTAAAGGAGAGTTTCAAAAAACAGATCATGCCAAATCTAATTGTCTAATAGAAAAAGAAGATATATTTCAAAATCATTCTACTTGATCTGGATACACCTGATATTGAAATTGAAGAAAAAATATTGTTATAAAGGGAAATTATAAACATATTTCACTTATAAGTGAGGATGCAATATCCTAAACAACATATTAACAAGTTGAGTTAAAAATTAATGTTTAAGTAATTTACTATGGTCAAAATGAATCCAATTTATGTGATAATTAGTCACTATTTTCTTTCCTTTTTCCTTTTTGTTTTCTTTCTGTGATTATTAACAATAAAAAAAAATCTCAAATATTTGCCAAACCTGGGATGGGTAAATTAAATGTGGATAGACAATGTTGAGATGTTCTTTATGCAATGTATCCAAAAATGAAAATGATCAAACAGCCAATGCTTGGAACACCCATACTAAATGTCACATTTAGAATGTTCTGCAGAGGAAAGCAAACACACAACAATACAATATTGTTTAGAAAACAATTATTTTCTAAAAATTTCAAAAACAGATCCATTTGGTTTACAGCAGCAGAAGCAAAAAGAGTGATTCCTGCAGGGTGACTGGAGAGAATGATGGCTGCTAAGGTCCAGAAGGCAAACTTTCGTGCTCTTTGAAATAGTGCATAATTTTACTTCTTATATGATTGACTCAATGAATGTTGTAATTTTGTAAAGATTCATCAAGATGTACAGTTAGGAAATGTCACTTACTCCTATAAAAATACAAAAGATATGTGATCATATCAGAGCATTAATTTAGTAAATGATTGAGCTGGAATCTGAACCTAAGCCTATCTGATTTATAATATATTCAAATATCCCAATGTCACACTATTCCTTTCTTACAGTAATACTTGCAAGCCTACATTGCTTTCTAGTCAATTCCAGTCTATAAGAAAAGAGACATTGTCATTTTATAATCATTAGCATAATGATGGAAAATTATTGATTTTATATTCTTAGTTATTACCTTATACTTATATTCAGCATATCATATAAGTATATTCAGCATAATATATTACATACCACCCCAAAAGCTAGTAACCCATTGTAATTGAAATTCACTAACATGTACTTTTTCTTAATCTGTTTTTTCTTGCTGTATTCATAATATGCCACTGTCCTAACTCTTATCAGTGAGGCCTTATAAAGCTAACAGCTGCATGTCTATACATAAAATAATTAACTGAATCATGTGCTGCAAAGTGAAGGCTTGAAGCCTAGCTAGTAGAATAGAAGGAAAACATTGCACTTTTTGGCTTTTCTTGGCAGTTTAAAATTTTATTTAGGCAAGACTCAAAGTTTTGATCAAATTCATATTTTTACATTCATTCTCTTAGATCATATTTTTCTTATCTATCTGGGGCAAAGACGTAAAGTTCAGTTAAACATAAACTCCTTGCTAATTTCAAGTTTGTCAATTGCGTAGGGAAATATTCTTGAGTTTAGTTTTTTTTTTTTTTTTAGTTTTTACAAGGTTCACATTATTTATTCCTTCAAAGATAATTCTTTGAGCACTATCCATTCAGCTGGCAATTTATAGTTAGTAGATGTAAAAACAAACAAGAGGCTTCCTTTTCATAGCTTCACTTTCTAGTGAGAGATTTAGGTAATAAATAAAGTGTAAATGTTACAATTTATCAGTCCATAACAATGCAATGAAGAAGATTCACATAGGGTAGGGAGACAGCTATGTTTGGTTGAGGTGAGTATTGCAATTTTCATTAGAGTTGTGAACGTGAATTCTGCATCTAAGACTGTGACCCAATTAGCCTAGGTTTTTAGGAAATGAATTTCGATGCAAGGAATTGGGTACAAGTAGGTTAATTGAGTGGTGATCACAAGAACCATGGCAGAGAACAGGGAAGTTCTACTGAGAAGGACAGGATTTCAATAAAAAGTACATAAAAAATCAGAAAGCAGTCCCGGGCAACACGAGCTTCATCCTCCTCTGAAATTCTCAGAGACTGTATGGACCATGTCCCAAATGATGTCATACAAGGGATAAAGAAGCCCAGAGACGCCTAGCCACTCATTCCCCTCTGTCATTTAGAACAGTCTGCTCTGGGGGTGTTTTTAACTTCTGGCCTTCCCTGTGTTCCTGTCATGGCCTCATGACCAAAGGAAGCAACAAAATCTCAGATGTTTGAAGGAAGAAATTTTAAGCATATAAGAGAATCGGGATTTCCAATGGAAAATGGACATGGCATGGGAAGCTCTGCTAATGTGACACTTTGCAAAATCTGAAATAATTGCGGGAGAATGTTAGGAAAACCATCTTGGTGTAGAAAACAGAAAGTACAAAACATTCAAGGAAGCAAAAATCACTTGAAAACGTGATTCAATTCTATCTATATCTATTTTTTTGTTCTCTATATTGCATGGTTGAAATAATCATTTTGGAATATTGGAATACTCATTTACCAGTATAAATGGTACAACAATCCCTATTATACATGAGAAGACAAATAAATTCTTATTAAATAAAAAGAGAGTGAAAACTTAATACACCAATTCACTAGAATTTAAAGCCAAGTATAATATTCATTTATTTGGAATTCCTGAAAAAAAGTGTTTCTTGTATGTCACTGATATGGATATGCTAAATGAAACTAAATGCAGTAAGGAGAGACATTTCACTCAAGATCATAATATCAACATCTTCAGAATGTGCTTTTTTTTTCTCTCTCTCTCTTTTTCCTTTTGAGACAGAGTCTCACAATGTTGCCCTGGGTAGAGTGCTGTGGTGTCAAGCAACTCACAGCAGCCTCCAACCCTTGGGCTTAAGTGATTCTCTTGCTTCAGCCTCCCAAGTAACTGGGATTACAGGTGTCCACCACAAAACCCAGCTATTTTGTTGTTGTTGTTGTTGCAGTTGTCATTGTTGTTTAGCTGGCCTAGGCTGGGTTTGAACCCACCAGCTCTGGTGTATGTGGCCGGCGCCCTACCCACTGAGCTACAGGCGCCACCAGTGTGCATTTTCTTATAGCTTCAGTGCATAGCTAAAGCAAACAAATGAAAATATAGATCAGAAGTTCTGAAGAATAGAATCTGTATATTTTCTCTCTTATTTACTTTATGTATTTTTTAAATAGATGACTAATATTTATAAATAAAAATAGAAGATAATTTCAAAAAACAGATCATGCCAAATCTTATGGAGAATAGAAAAAGAAGAAATGCTTCAAATTCATTATACTTCATCAAGATATACCTGATATTAAAATTGGAAAAAATATATTACAAAGGGAAATTACAAATGTATTACAAAGGGAAATTGCAAACATATTTCACTTATAAATGAGGATGCAACATCCTAAACAACATATTAACAAGTTGAATTCAAAAGTATTGTTCAAATAATTTTTCAAAAAAAAATCCGTATTTTTTCATTAATCATAGTTCTCAGCACAGTATCTCCCCAATGCTAGTAAGACAACATCTCTTGGGAACAGCTTTAAGATCATGAGTGGCTGTACTGAACACTGCAACACCAGAATGAAAGATTCTGAATTTTGCAGAGCATTGGCAGTGGTAGGTCTGAGGAAGGAAATTCAGATTGCATAAGAAAGAAAATATTTCAGATGTTTAATCTGAAGGGATGTTAGTAGTTTTAATGGAATTTTTAAACAGTTCCAAAAGACTCAAAGTTCAAGAATGATAATACTGTCACATCACAATGAGTGAAAGATTTATTTCTATAAAAGTGCTGAGGGCAGAAATCAAGCGCTAAAACTAGTTGATTAGGTAATAAGGAAAAAGAAAACATGGTAATGCGTGGTAATCTTCTGAGGAGTTTTGATAGTGAAATAATATTCATGAATATTGATGAATACTTCAAGGTGGAACTGAAAAAAAAAGTTACTTTAAAAGCAGAAGATGAAGGACTTAGTAAAGAAAGAGGTATAGTAGTAAAAGAAATAAGGACAACAACTATTAAATATGTAAAGCATTTAGACTAGCACTTGGCACATTAAAAAGCGTGCAATAAATATCAATTGCAATAATAATGAGAAAAGGCAGAAACAAGGAAGTAAAGAATGGGAAGGGGAGCGGTATAGAACTGGGAAGGCAGAAGGGTGGGGAGGAAAAACACAAACAACGTGAAACGGACAGGTTTCAGAGTATTGTCCTTCAAGTGCAATTTTTAATTCAATTATTTGTTTTTATATGGCCCTTTTCAATGTTTATTTTTAACTTTATAGTGATCATCAATGCTGTTATCTATTATGTATTTGTTCAATATGTTTAAAAATATACTATACCCGGGTCATACATTACGAAGAAGTGTATTATACTCTATTAAAAGATCATTATCATAATTTTTCATTAAGTACATATTTCTGCACACTTCATTTTATTAAACTGGGAAATCTGGGCATATGAGAGAAAGGAAAGAGCACGTGCCTTTGACAGACACCTCACAAAGGGAAGTTCCGTGTGGTGTGGGAAGGACTATGACCCAGGGGGCCATCGGTGTAGTGTAATTACAGAGGACACCATTGCATTTGTGAACAGCAGTCTTCAAGATCTGTGTACTGCTGTGGTCCCACAGAAATACAACTTCTCTTCCTCTTTCTTAATCTAGCTATTTTATTTGTTTCTTAGTACCAATAAGTTTTATTGAGTTTTAATTCATTGATACAAACAATAAAAAGCATCTGTATTGTGTACATTTTCATCATTTTGATGAATATGGTACATACCTCTGCTCCACTCCCATCTTCAGCAAATCATTAATCTTCTTTCTGATAGAATATAGCCATTTAAAAAGTTCCTTTTCAATATAATCCATAAATAGTTTTGCTCTAGAAGGAAAAAACAATTTATGAAAATGTTTCAGATTATATATGAAACCAGCACATTGTACCCCTTGATTATACTAATGTACTCAGCTAAGATTCAATAAAAAAAATAACTAAATAAATAAAATAAAAGCTTTTTAGAGTTCAGATGCTTTTTCATATGCACAAATCATGAAATTACAAAAATACCAGGTTAATTGACGTAATAAAAAAGTGAGTCATGAGGCTGGGCACCCGTAGCACAGTGGTTACAGGGCCAACCACGTATACTGAGGCTGGTGGGTTTGAACCTGGCCTGGGCCTGCTAAACAACAATGACAACTGCAACAAAAAATACCCTGGCATTGTGGCAGGCACCTTTAGTCCCAGCTATTTGGGGGGCTGAGGAAGGAGAATCGCTTAAGCCCAAGAGTTGGAGGTTGCTGTGAGCTGTGACACTGTAGCACTCTACTGAGGACGATATAGTCAGACTCTGTTTTCCAAAAAAAAAAAAATAATAATAATAATAATAAAGTTAATCATGAAATAAGCCTCCATAGGATTTACTTATTTCTTTTTCTATCTGCTTTTGCTCTCCATTTTTACTGTCTTTCTTTGATCTTCTCTTTTAAAAAAAAAAATATATATTTTTTCTTCTATTTAAGATCTCATTTTTTTCCAGGGGAGACTATAAATCAAGCCACTTACAATAAGAAACTTCACTGTAAGTTTAGATGGGCCAATACACAGGCTTTTCATTGTAAGCAATTCTGTTAAACTTGTTTTATTTGTTTCTTTTTGTATTAATTGGTGTTTGTACAGTGCAATGATTTTATTTTGTGGAAAATAAGGATCTCTAAACTTTTATAATTTTATTGACATAGCAACTGTTCCTTTTAGATTCAGCCAAGTTATTTCCAGTTATTCTTCCTTACTCAGGTTAAAGTGCTTGGCCACAGTCATAGAAACATCCTATTACTCATTGAAGAAAAGGTATTCTTGTGGAATACTCTTCCCACTAAAGGGTCACTATGATACAATACAATACCTTTTTCTTGGTATTGTTCATCATTTTATCCAACCTTATTTTTAAATTTAAGACATGGGGAATGCAAACCTGAATAAGCTATCTTGTTACCACTGCATGAGAGGGTAATTTTAAGTATTTAGGTTAGAACATTTTCGTATCTTTTTACAAGGTAATGCTTACATTCATAATGAATAAATGCCAATTATAGAAATTTCACATTCATTATCTTATGTTTTCTGACAAATATCCATAGGTTTAGTATTACCATCTTTCTCTCACAGATAAGAAAAAGAAGGCATAGTAACAGCAAACAACTTGTCCAAATTTGCATATGTTCAAACTTGTTTCTGTGTAATTTTGATATTCATATTCATCTACCATAGCTAGTTATATCCATAAATAATCAAAGGAATTAATTACATGATTAACTGAAAGCCATGATAGCAGTTTTTATTTTATGTGAACCTAGGCAATATAAAAAACAATACATAGAATTCATATTAGGAATATTATTTTAAAGAAGAAATCCATCAAGGTAATGTGAATAACTAGATTCTGTCTCATGTTATTTTTTCATTAAGACATTGATTTTGTAAATTTGTGCCCCACCCCCCAAAGCAAGTTGCTTTCTCTAATTCAGAACCTTTAGAAGTTTTGGAATAGATGAAGTGAATGTGGGTTGCTTCCACAACTTGGCAGTTGTGAATTGAGTTGCAATAAGCAGTCTGGTGCAAATGTCTTCGTGGTAAAATGATTTTTGTTCTTCTGGGGAGATAACTAGTAATGGGATTGTAGGATGAAATGAAAGATCGATTTATAGTTCTTTGAGGATTCTCCATACTTCTTTCCGTAAAGATTGTATTAGTTTGCAATCCCACCAGTAGTGTAGAATTGTTCCCTTCTCTCCACATCTATGCCAGCATCTGCAGTTTTGAGACTTGGTGATGTGGGATAATTTTACTGGAGTTAGGTTTTAAAAACAAAAAAAAAAATGAAAGGAAGAAAAAGAAAGAAAAAAAGCGATAAAATGAAATGAATACAAAATAGTATCTGTTCTATGATAATACATTATTTTTAGAAAATAAATGCATTATTTACTTCCCAATGCCATCTGGAACAGCTTTCCTAAGTGAGTAATTATTCAAATGGCTATTTTCCTACTGGAATATTGTAAATTTATCTATGTGGTTTGTTTTCATTATCATGACAAAATGGACTATTGTCTTAGGAATAATTATTTATAAACATTTCAAGTTATGTATTTTCAGTGAAATAATCTGTTCTCAAGAGCATGTGTCACAATGAATTTAATTAAATCTTTTTACAGACATATATTCATCCAGAAAAGTACAACCTCTTGAGTGAATAATCCAATAAATTTTCACAGTGAGTGTATCTCTGTGATTAAGTATAACCCTACCAGGAAAAAAAAATGTTACCAACATTTGAAGAAATCATTTTGTACCTCTTCCAAGTTATTAAACCCAGACTACCCCAAAGATAATAAGATTGAGTTTTTTCATTATAAACTGATTGTAATCATTTTGACAGCCCATATAAATGAAATTATATTAGAAATAATCTTTGTGTGTGCCATCGTTTCTCAGCATTATGCTTGAGACTCACCTATATTGTTGTCATGTATAGAAGGAGTTTGTTCATTCTTCTTAATATGTATTATTTTATCCTATTATGTTAATATTCCAAAAGGCATTTACCATTTCACAACAGATGGATGTTTGAATAGTTTCTAGTTATTGTGCATTGTGATTAGTTGTTGTGAACAGTTTAGTGTGCATCTTTTGAGGCCACATGCAGTTTTTTTTTTGTTGTTGTTGTTGAGACAGTCTCTCTTTCTTGCCCCTCAGTACAGTGCTGTGGCATCACGCAGCTCACAGCAACCTCCAACTCCTGGGCTTAGGCAATTCTCTTGCCTCAGCCTCCCGAGTAGCTGGGACTACAGGCGCCCACCACAACGCCTGGCTATTTTTCTGTTTTGCAGTTTGGCCGAGGCCCGGCTTGAACCCACCACCTTCGGTATATGGGCCGGCGCCCTACTCAATGAGCCACAGGCGCTGCCCACATGCATATATTTTTTAACATGGAACCAGGAATGAAGTGTTAGGTTATAGGATAAGTGTATTTTCAGCTTTACCGTGTATTGCCCGTTTTTCAAATTTGCTATCCTTTCAGTAGTATAGTTACATATGTTTCACATTCTTAGCATATTTTGAAATAATCTGTTTTATAAGTTTTACTCAACTTTCCCTGATAAGAAATAATGTTGACTACTCTCTAATATGCCATTGACCAGTTGCATATTCACTTTTTAAAGTTCTTAATCAAATATTATTTCCTTTATATATTGGATTTAGTACCCATTTTTATTAATTTCTGGAGTTTTGTTTATATACTCATTGTAAATATTAGGATTACAGTATGAGGGACATAAATTCCATATACCTAAAATTTACAATTTGATAATTTTTAACCTATTCATACATTCTTGAAACCATCATGGAAATCAAAATGGTGAACACCTCTGTCATTCACAAAAATCTTGTGATTCTTGGCAATACCTTACATCAGTTTGTCCACCCCCACCTTCCACCACCAGGCAACAACTGATATGTCAGTTAATACTATGGATAAGTATTCAGTTTTAGAATTTTATATGAACGAAGTCATACAATATGTATTCTTTAGTTTCTTTTACTCAATATAATTTAGAGTTTTATCTGTATTTCTACATATATCAAAAGAACATTACCATTGGAGAGTTATTGTTCGATGGGTATAGGATTTTAGTAGTGTAAGATGAAAACATTTTGGAGATTTGTAGCATAACAATTTGCATATTCTTTATGCTACAGAGCTGTGCCATAGAAATGGTTAATATGTATATTATGCATTTTTGTTGCAATAAACCAAAAGCTAAAAGATACTGGCTTTTAGCTGGAACAATTACTGAATTTTAGTAACATTTGAAAGACTGCAATAGGTCAGGATTGAAAGGACTTGATAGAAGCAATTGTTATGTTTTGGGCCATATTTGAATTTTAAAATGCCTGCTATAGAGCCAAGAACTGAGATCAGTACACAGATGGAGAATCACATTTAAAGCAGAATGAAGAGGTCAGCTGCAGATATAAATTTGGTAGCCCATGAAAAACAGATAATATTTAAAGGCATGGATCTGGATGAGATCACCTACAGGAAAAACGCAGATTGAGAAGAAAAAAAGGGTCCAAGATGAGTCAAAAAATATTTCAAACCATTATGCTAGGAGAGGAAGAGAAGCCAGCAAGTAAGTCTGAGATAAAAAGGCCTATGTGGTATGAAAAACATTAGGAGACGTGGCATCACTAAAGCCAAAAGAAGAGAATGTTTCAACATGAATCAACCAATTGTTGGGAGATCACGTACAATGAAGTTTGTTTAAATTGTTTGAGGCATATGGTTGATCTGTAAAGGTTAAGATTTTAGAAAGGAGAAAATCAACATTTTCAGATTATTTTTCCAATGTAGGGATATAGTTACAAGAGGGAAAATTGGGGTATTTGCAGTTTTATCTATAAATGTATATAGATATTAACATAGGATTTTATACTCCTCACAAAAACATGCAACAAAAATAACGAGTGCCACTCAGCAAGACACCGTCTCACTTAGACTTCAACATTGACTTCAACACAGCTGCAAGATGCTGATAGAGCAATGTTATGAAACCTTATTGAATTATTTGTACAGTGCTACCAATGTAAGTGGATGGTGTTAAGTTCACAAAGTTAATTGTCAGTCCTCATAAAACGACAGCTCTGAAGGTCATTCTGGAAAGAGTTTCAAAATTATTTTGAAGGAGGACTATGTGCTGGCGTCAGTGCCTAGCTTCCCAAGAGGAGCACTTTGAAGGCATCCATAGTGATATTGAGCAATAGGTATATAGCACTTTCTCTAGGATGAGTTTGTGAACCGAATTGTCAGAACTTCTATCTATGGATCCATTTAAAAAAAATAATTTCCAATTTGGACACTATTTGAGGAATTCAATCAAGAAACAAGGTGATGGTTTGAGTTAGGTGAATGTTGATGTTGAGATGAAGGAGGTAGCAGGAAGGACTCTTGGGTTTCTAGCATGAGGACGGGGAAGCAGAACAGCATCAAAGTGCTTCTACGCCCTGTCTATGGCTTTAGAAGGGCATGTGCACACCCTTAACTTTCCTACATAAATCACATCTATCTATGCCCCATGATAAAAAAAATGGAAAAACAAAGAAACAACATAACTTATAAACTAAATTCTACTTAATACCAGGCTACTGCCTTCAAATATTCCTGCTATGTCAGAAAATATGGCTAGTTTAGAGTTTAGTTTTAGTTTATATAAAGATTCTACTTAAACAAAATGACAAGTTACCTTAGACATATCATAGGCACTGTTCCATACCACAGCAATAAAGCAAATATCACAACAAAGTGAGTCACACAAACATTTTTATTTCATAAGTTGTGCAGAAATAACATTTACACGACACTGTAGTCTATTAAATATGCAATGGCATAATGTTTAAGAAAAATTATATATACCATAATTGAAAAATATTTTATTGCTAAAAACTGTTAAATATAATCTGAAGCTTCAGTGAGTTATAATATATTTGCTGAGTGAGGTCTTACCTGGATGTTAATGGCTACTTAATGACAAGGACACTGGTTGCTGAAGGCTGGATAACTGTCAAAATTTCTGAAAATAAGACAACAATGAAGTTTGCCACATTGATTGACTCTTCCTTTCACATTTTATTTCTCTGTGGTATATGATACTGCCAAGTCCACAGTAAAACTTCCTCCAAAATTGTAGTCACTTAAACCATGCCACTGCTTTATGTATTGAGTTCCTGTAATATACTAAATTCTTTGCTAAATTTCAACAACATTCACAGCATGTTGACCAAGAGTAGATATTCATCTCAAGAAATTCTTTCTTTCCTCATCCATGTAAGCATCTCTAGATCCATTCAAATTTGATCATGAGATCACAACAATTCAATCACATTTTTATCCTATTCATCATTATATATTCAGAAAAATACTTAGGCTCAACTTGTAATTCTAGCTTCCTTGCTGTTTCCATCACATCTGCAGTTACTTTCTCCTCTGAAATCTTGAACTCCTCAAAGTCATCCATGAGGGTTGGAATCAACTCCTTACAAACTCCTATTAATGTTGATATTTTGGCCTCCTTTCTATGATAAAGGTTCTTAAAGACATCTTGAATATTGACTTCTTTCCAGAAGATTTCCAATTTCCTTTACCCACATCCATTAGAAAATAACTTTCTATGGCAGCTACAGACATAGAAAACATGCTTCTTAAATAAGAATGGAGAGCCAAAAATACTTCTTTTTTCATAATCTGCAGAATGGACCTTATGTTAGTAGGCATGAATGCAACATAAGTTTCCTTGTATATCTTAATCAGATCTCTTAGATGACAAGGTGCATTGTCAATGAGTAACAATATTTTGAAAGAAATACTTTTTTCTTAGCAGTCAGTCTCATTGATGTGCTTAAATTATTAAGTCAACCACGCTATAATTTTTGATTTATAATAAAGACACAGCATTTATAATTTTATATAATCTCTTTGTATATCAATCAATTCCTAGTCACTAATATTTTCCCAAAAAATTATATTTTGAGCTAAGCATTTTAATTTCTATATTAAAAATTACATGAAGTGAAATATTTTTATCCTATTCACCATTATATATTCAGAAATTAACAAAGTTCCTGTTAATTTCCTAATAAATACTAAACAGGTAATTTTTAATTAAAAAATACTTAGAAAGGGGTGGAGCAAAATGGCAGGGAAGAACAATGTGTGGGATCCTAGAGTACATTGGCTCTGGTGCACCTGCTGAATTTGATTGGCCATTCGTAGGGTGATCAGAGCAGTGCCTGTACCCTCTGCCCCCAGAGGGCCACTTTGTTTTCAGGGGGCACTCTCTGATAGGCCTCTTGAGAATTCTTGTGAGAGCTTTGGGACCCCAGTCCAATAGGAACTAAATGTTAATAATCAAACAAGCAAGGATTTAGAGCAAAGGAATCAGTAAGACAAGATCCAGCCTCCTTTGCAACTAGAGAGTGACTTCTGAGCCCAATCACATACAGAAAATCCAGTGTGTGGTTGCCATCTCATAACAACACATCACTGCCTGGTGTCCAGGCAATATATATATATTATATATATACACACACATATAATTATATTATATTATATTATATTATATTATATTATATATATATTATATATATACACACACATATATATTTTTTGTAAATATATAATATATATAAATTACATATATAACATCATATATTATAATTACTTTTCTCAATTACAAGGCTACTCCATTTTTGTTACAGTTGTGAGCTTCTTTTAATCTTTGTTTTATTTCTCTCCTTTTCCTCCATTGTGGTACAGATATTTCCACTTTACTAGTTTTTCCCACATGAATTTCTCATATAAAACATCATTCTTTTTCTTTATCTTATACAATTATATTTTAATTTTTATCTATTGTTTACATTTTTTTCTTCTCTGAAGGCTGGGGAGTCATGGCATTGGTCTGGCTGGGGATGTCATGGCCACTGGTCTGGCAAAAGGAGGCCACAAGGTCATGGTGTTGGGTATCCTTCTAGCTTAGGTCTTTAGAAAGAAGGTATTCGTAGGTCCCTACTGCAACATACCACTGATTTCTTTTTATATATAGCAGAAGTGGGGTCCTGCTTTTGCCAAGGCTTATAACAAAGTCCTGACTTCACAGGACTCACCAGCCTGGCTCCCCACTGTCTTAAAGCTGTGGGTGTGGTTACAGCACTCCACTGAAAACCCATTTCTCCTGTCACCCTCTTTCTCTCTTACTGTCCTTTTTCACTCCATTTCTTCAGTTATTTCCTCCCACCTCTATCTATTTTTTTCCTCTTTATCTTTTTCTTTTCATTCTCCCTTCTTTCTCTTTACCATTATCTGCCTTCTCACTTTATACCATAAGTTCATTTCAACACCTACGCTCTGAGACAGGGTAATTTAAAGTAAAATAGTGTGAAGTAACAAGTAAGGGTAGGAAGTGAACAAGAAGAAAACATACACAAGGAGGAACATATAGATAATTCTGGCAATGTGAAAAACCAAAATAGAGCAATTCCCAAAGGGATTATAAAGTAGCTATAGCAGAGGATTCCACCTATAAAGAATTAATGGAAATGAAATAAAGGAAATTTAAAATATGGATAGCAAAAACAATCAATGAAATTGATGAGAAAGTGGAAAAATGGAACCAAAAAATGGGCAAAAAATATAAAGAATAAAGAAAGGATGTGGTGGAGTGTAATGCCTTAAAGGATTGAATCAGGGAACTGATTGTAAAATATGTAAAATATGATCAATAAATGATAATGTCTTGAATTCCCCACCTAAATGGCACAGACTGGGCAATTGGATTAAAAAAAAAAGCACAAGGCATCCATTTGATACATTCCAGGAAACACAACTGACCTTGAAAGAAAATAAATAAGACTCAGGGTAAAGGGTTGGAAAAGAATAAATCAGGCAAATGGGAACCAGAAAAAAGGAAAGGTACCAATCTTATTTTCGGATACAATTGGATTTAAAGCAACTGAATAAAGAAAGACAAAGATGGTCACTTCACACTGGTCAAAGGAATAATACATCAAGAGACTATTTCAATTATAAATATTTAAGCATCCAACTTAAATGTTCCAGATTTATGAAACAGACTTTTATTGTTCTGAGAAATCTGATATCCCATAACACCATAATATCTAGGGACTTTAATAACACTCTGGGTGAACTGGATAGGTCACCTAAATAAAAAGTAAACAAAGATAATACAAGGGACTTAAATGCAACCCTAGACAAAGCTAAGGAATATATGTTCTTCTCATCAGCCCATGGAACATTCTGCAAAATAGATCACAAATCAAACCTCAACAAAATTATAAAAATTGATATTATACCTTGTATCTTCTTAGATCACAAGACAATAAAGGGGTAACTCAATTCCAACAATTTTCTTATCCCCACAAAGACATGGAAATTACACAAGCTTATGATGAATGACAACTGGATTAGGAAGAGATAAAGGAGGAATTTAAATTCCTAAAATGCAAAAAAAAAAAAAAAAAAAAAAAAAGATGCTACAAACTACTAAAAATGTAAAACAGTCCTAAAAAGAAAATTATTGCATTAGATGCCTACATTCAAAAACAGAAAGAGAGCACATCAACAATCTAATGAATCATCTTAAGGAAATGGAAAAGGAAGAGTAATCTAATCTCAAACCCAGGAATAGAAACAAAATAACCCAAGTTAAATCAGAAATTAATGAAACTGAAAACAAAAGAAACATTCAGAAAATCATTAAAACAAAAATTTGGTTCTTTGAAAAGACAAATAAAATTAATAAAACTTTGGCCAGATTATCTAGGAACATCAAAGTAAAATCTCTAGGGTGGCATCTATGGCTCATCGAGTAAGGGTGCCAGCCGCATATGCCGAAGGTGGCGGGTTCAAACCCAGCTTTGGCCAAACTGCAAAACAGAAAAATAGCTGGGCATTGTGGGCATTGTGGCCATTGTGAGCACCTGTAGTCCCAGCTACTCGGCAGGCTGAGGCAAGAGAATCACCTAAGCCCAGGAGTTGGAGGTTGCTGTGAGCTGTGTGGTGCCATAGCACTCTACTGAGGGCAATAAAGTGAACTCTGTCTCTACAAAAAAAAAAAAAAAAAAAAAAAGTAAAATGTCTAATAACCTCAATCGCAAATGAGAAAAGGGCAAATAACAACAGATAACCCTGAGATACAAAAGATTATTCCTGACTACTATAAGAAGTTCTACACGCAGAAATTTGACAATGTGGAGGAAATAGACCAATACCTGGAATCACAACATCTCCCTAGACTTAACCAGAAAGAAAGATCTCTTGAACAGACCAATATCAAGTATAGAAATTGGAGAAACAATAAAATACTTCTAACAACAAGAAAAAGCTCTATAGTAGATGGCTTCACACCTGAGTTCTATTACAGCTTCAAAGATGAGTTTGTACCTATGCTGTAGAACCTTTTCCAAAAGACTAAGAAGGAAAGATCCTTCCTTAACATGTTCTATAATCAAACATCATCCTGATACCAAACTCAGGAAGGAGCCTAACTAAAAAGAATTACAGACGAATTTCACTAATGAATGTTGATACTCAAAATACTCAAAAATACTCAATAGATTACAGCTACACATTAAAAAAATTATACATTATGATCAAGTAGGCTTTATCCCAGTGATGCAAAGCTGGTTTAACATACACAAATCCATAAATGTAATTCATCTTATTAATAGAAGCAAAAACAAGGACTATAGGATCCTCTCAATAAATGCAGAAAAAGCATTTGATAAAATGCAGCATACTTTTCTAACATGAACACCTGAGGATGTAGGTATACATGGCACATTTCTTAAAAATAATAGAAGCCTTCTACAACCAACCCACAGCTAATATCATACTGAATGGAGTAAAACAGAAAACTTTTCCACTTAGGATTGAAACCAGGCAAGGATGTCCACTATCAGCATTACTATTCAACATAGTCCTGGAAGTTCTGGCTAATGCAATCAGGCAAGAGAAGGATGTAAAGGGCATTCAAATCGGGGCAGAGGGGTCAAACTCTCTCTTTTGCCAGCATTATGATGCTATACTTAGAAAACCCCAAATACTCAACCACCACAAGACTCCACGAAGTGATCAAGAAGTACAGTAATGTCTCAGGATATGAAATCAAGGTCCACAAATCAGTTGCCTTTGTTTATGTCAAAGACAACCAAGTTAAGATGCTAGTCAAAGATTCAAATCCCTTCACAGTAGGTGCAAAATAAATAAATAAATAAAATCCCTGGCTTGGCATCTATAGCACAGTAGTTATGGTGCCAGCCACATGCACCAAGGTTGCTGGGTTTGAACCTGGCCTGGGCCAGCTAAACAACAATGACAACTGCAACAAGAAAATAGCCAGGTGTTTTGGTGGGCACCTGTAGTCCAAGCTATTTTGGAGGATGAGGCAAGAGAATTGCTTAAGCCCAAGAGTTTGAGGCTGCTATGAGCTGTGATGCCACAATAGACCCTGTATATACCAAGGGTGACATAGTGAAACTCTGTCTCAAAAATAAATAAATAAATAATAAAATAAAATAAAAATACAAAATAAAATCCCTGTTAATTTACCTAACAAAGGAGGTAAAGGATCTCTACACAGGGAATTATGAAACCCTAAGAAAAGAAATAGCAGAAGACATTAAAAAATGCAAAAACTTACCATGCTATTTGCTACAAAGAATCAACATTGTTAAAATATCTATGCTACCTGAAGCAATCTGTAGATCCAATACAATCCTCCATATACCAATCTGTAGATCCAATGCAATCCTCCAATGTGGTATACGCATTTTGGTATATGACCAAAATACCAAGGTCATATTTTGAAGAACTGGATATAATAGTACTTCATTTTGTATGGAACCAGAAAACACCCTGTATAACAAAGTCTATTATTAGTAATAAAACAAAGTCAGAGGGATCACCTTACCAGACTTCAGACTATATTGCAAGCCCACAGTAATAAAAACAGCATGGTATTGGCACAAAAATAGAGACATAGACAAATGGAACAGAATAGAAAAACCAACAGAATAGAAAACCAGTAGAGACTGGTTTCTCTACTTGCCATATGATCTCTGATAAACCAAACAAAAGCATATTGTGCTTTTACTAAAAGTAACTATTTAGTAAATGTTGCAGGGAAAACTGGATAATCACATGTAAAAGACTGAAATTTGACCCGAGGTTTTCACCACTTACAAAAATTGACTCAAGGTGGAAAAAATATTTAAATCTATGACGTTAAATGATAAAAATCCTAGAAGAAAGTGCAGGAAAATCTCTTGAAGATCTCAGTGTGGGGAAAGATTTTATAAAGAAGACTTCAGCGGCAATTGCAACAACACCAAATCTAAAAAAATTGAGCTTAATTAAACTGAAAAGCTTTTGTACAGGTAATGACACAACAATCAAAGCAAACATACAACCTTCAGAAAGGGAGAAGATATTTGCATATTATGAATCTGACAAAGTTTTGATAACTAGGATCTATAGAGAACTCAAATTAATCAACCAAAAAGAGTCAAAAATATCATCTATCACTGGTTAAGTGTCATGAATAGAAACTTCTCTGAGGAAAACAGTGGAATGGCTAACAAACATACAAAAAATACTTAACATTCCTAATCATCAGAGAAATGCAACTCTAAACCACCTTGAGACATCGCCTACTACCAGTGAGATTAGCCCACATCACAAAGTCCCAGAGTTTCAGATGCTGGCGTGAGTGTGGAGAGAGAGGGACACTTTTACAATGTTTTGCAACTGCAAACTAATACAGGCTCTTTGGAAAGATATTCCTCAAGGAACTCAAATTAGATGTCCCATTTGACCCTGCAACCCCACTATAAGGCACCTACCCAGAAGGAAAAAAATCGTTTTATCATAAAGACACTAGAATATTTATTGCAGCTTAATATACAATTGCCAAGATGTGGAAACAACCTAAATGCCCATGAACCCAGGAATGGATTAACAAGCTTTGGTATATGTATACCGTGGAGTACTATTATGCCTTAAGAAAGGATGGTGACTTTATATCTTTAGTATTAACGTGGATGGATTTGACACACATTATTCTTGGTAATGTATCACAAGAATGGAAAGCAGGTATCCAATGTAATTCATTTTGTTATGAAGCCAGTAGACAATATAACACATGCTCACAAAAACAGGAAAACTTAATTCTATTCAAGTTAAGAGGAGTGGGATGAGAGAGGAGAGAAGAGATTGGTGTGTTCCCACTTAAAGGGATAAGACAGGGCTGAGAAAAGCTCTTGAAGATGTCAACCTGGGGAAAGGGACACATTCTGGGTGCAGGACAGATCTGTAAGAGGGACTCTCTCTACCTAACAAATTCAGAAATGGTGTCCTGGTTGTTTGTACCCTTACAATAACCTAAAATTTAAAATATATATGTATTTAACATAAAAATCACAAATAATAACTTCTTGACTCCAGTCATTGCAATCATCTAGCTCTTTTTTTTCTTTCATTAATAGAGCATAGGCAGAATAGATTTAGCATAACTCTTTTTTTTTTTAATTATAGCTGTGTACATTAATGCAATCATGGGGTACAATGTGCTGGTTTCATATACAATCTGAAATAGTTTTATCAAACTGGTGAACATAGCCTTCATTGCATTTTCTTAGTTATTGTTTTAAGACATTTGTGTTCTACATTTAGGATTTAGTATAACTTTTTTGTTGTTGTTGTTGTTGTTGCAGTTTGGCCAGGGCCAGATTTGAACACGCCACCCTCGGTATTAGAGGCCAGCGCCCTACTCACTGAGCCACAGGTGCTGCCCAGGATTTAGCATAGCTTTTAAGGGCCTTAGAATATTTTGAATGGCAAAAGGCTACTTTTTTTTATTAGATCATAACTGTGTACTTACTGCATTTAAAGGGTACAATGTGCTGATTTTATATACAATTTGGAATGTTTACATCAAACTGGTTAACATATGCACCTCACTTATTTAATTGTTGTATTTAGACATTTATACTCTACTATTAATATATTTGACATGTAAGTCACCAGCTGCGTTAGCTCCTAACAAAAGAGTCAACATGTCTTTTCAAGCTTTGAATCCAGGCATTGACTGGATTCTAGCTAGAAAAGTCTCAGGTGGCAACCTCTTCTGATAGAAAGCTGTTTCATCTACATTCAACTTGCAACTTCACCTTGCATGTTTGTATTATAAAAGTGACTTCCTTTGTAAACCTCATGAACTGACCCATGATAACTTTAGTCTACTCTTTTGTAGCATCCTCATGTCTCTCGGGCTTCATAGAGACTCAGGGCCTTGCTTTGGATTAGGTTTTCACTTAAGGGAAAATTCTGGCTGGTTTGATCTTCTATGCAAATCGCAAACTTTCTGTGTATCAGCAGTAAGTTTTGCATTATTACCACTCAGGTTTTCATGGAGGTAGTGCTTTTAATTTCCTTCAAAAACTTTATTATTTATTTATTTATTCACAACTTGGATAACTGGTTTAAGTTTTGGGTCTATCTTGCCTTTCAATATGTCTTTTTCAATAAGCATAATCATTTGTAGATTTTGATTAAAAGTGAGAAATGGGTGACTTTGTTTTCACTTGAACACTAAAGGCTGTAGCAGGGTTGTTAATTTCAATACTTTGTGTCTCAGGAAATGGGGAGACTCAAGGAGAGAGATGGTAATTGGCTGGTCAGGGGGCTGTATACCTTGTTCACTACTCTACCGTATCCTGAGAATGTAACAAACTAAATTCTGTGACTTAGTAGATGTGAAATAGGTAATTCTTAAGTTAAAAAATTACTTAATATAAAATAATATATAATTATCTTTTTGAAATTTATTTGCAAATTATTTGTGAAATCACTAGAAACAGAAAGAGATCTTTAGGTTCCTCAACGTACCACAGCTGCAGTTACACTCCAATAAGTCTCTACATGTTTTTCCCTCGTTTTAAGTCAATATGCTAAATCACCCAAGCTATGTAGATGCTTTGTTTTAGAAGAAAACATGTTCATAGCTGATTAATAGTGGAAGATTCTCTAGTTAAGAATCCTGTCAAGTTCTTATCCTTTGAGTTTTAGCTTAATGTGTAAAGCGGAAAGCAATAATGCTATTTTCACCTTTCTGATAAGTAAATAAGGAAATGCTAGTAGAAAATTTTTAAAAGGCAATTGTTATAAAAAATTGAGAAACAAAATATCAACCTTTAAAAAAATGGTATATAGAGCTTTTTCCCTCACATCATGATTCTCTAACTCAACGAGAAGGTTGAAGTCACCTTAGAAGCCTAGAATATACAAACCTGCAGTGTACTGAATTATAATCAAAATCTTACATAGCACTGAAACCTATAAACATAAATAAAAATTTTTCACTTACAAGGTTTTGGAGTTGATAATTTAATTAAATATTTCATTTCAACAGGATCAACAACACATCCATTTTTACACATACAGAGTACCTAAAAATTTTATTTGCCTTTAGGAGGCATATACATGGTTATAGTTTGTAATTTTTAGATGTTTGTATAATCCTAATTTGAACAGTCATAAAATTGTTTTATTATATTTTTAACTTACACACATGATAAAAGTTAAAATACTAGATAGAAAAATTCAAAGGAAAAAAACCTCTTTCTCTGCAGTTAATTTATATTTTTAAAGTGGTAGCACTGCTGATAAACTGTTAACCAGGCTTTATACACATGGAAAACAAGACAAAGATTAGATCCTTATGTAGTTGAAAGATCAACGTATTGCTTAGATCATTTTAAAGAGTGATACAGATTGAGACTGTATTTTTTATTGAGCCTTAATTTTTGATCTAGTGTTCACATTCTCTTGGTAACAAGAATATGCCACTCATAGTTATAATCAGTTAATGCTTCTATAAAAATTGAATGTTAAAAAATCAGAAAAAAAGCCCAGGCTGTGTGACCTCTTTATTGCTCCCATAAAAATTAAAGGATGTGATTGTGTCTGAGCCCCTTTGAAGGTTTGGGCAAAGGAACAGTGGAATATTTAATGAGTCTTAGCAATCCAGCACAGTTGGTCTCAGACTCTGGGATATGTTGTAGGCATTACTGATGTGGCTTCTGTGCAAAGTATAGATATAGAATATTAATTTGACTTTTCTCCAAAAGTGAATGAAAGAGACTTAGTCATGTAAAGAAGAGCATTAATATTGCCAAATGTAAAAATAAAGACATACAGGTGCTACATAAATTTACATATATATCGCACAATGTTGTCATAATTTAAATTTGTGTGTATGACTTTGTTTTTTTCTTAAACCACACTTACCTAACTTGAAGGTGTAGACTTAGTAGCAGAGCAGAAACTCAGCAATTCATGCTTTCTTTAAAGATATTAATCTCATCTCTGAATAGAGAAAAGCAAACAGCTTGTATTGCAAGTAGAAATGTGATTGGCCTGTTTGCAAAAGTCTACTAGGGGAACAGTGACTAAATTCAACATAAGAGCACCATCATGATGAATGTTTACAACACTTTTTTGAGTGCCAATTATACTGTTTTTTTGTGCAGGGACTGGAGATCAGCCAGATCACTTGTATGCACAGAGCCACTTTGGATCTGCCTTTTCAAACAAGGGCTGCAGCAGATGCTATAGCAAGGTTGAAGCTTTATCCTACTCTGGTAAGAGAAGCTTTCTTTTTCTTTGCTATGGTGAGAGTTTGATAAGAAATCCTTTTACACCATAATGCAGTTAGGGAGAGGAGGAGCTATTCTGTCTTACAATACATAAAATGTTTTTCCTTTGCATTTTTTAAACAATGCTTTGTGCCTTTATGTTATAGCAAAATAAAACTGAAACACTAAGTCATACTGCATGTGTAAAATTTGTATTGGAGTTAGGGGAGTCTTAAACTACTTGTGTATGAACGAGATGTGGGGTTATTTTATTTTTATACTGTACATATTCTGGTCAGGATGGAGGGAAAAATTATCAGTATTCAGATAACATGGCTAAGAGTAAGGCCATGTGTTTAATTTTTCCCCTGACCAATGGTATTATTAATGCCTAGCGGCTTACCAGCACCAAATTTGGCCTTTGGATTTACTTATACACTTCAGTCTAATCTCTTTTTCCCCAAATTAGAAGAGCGGGAGATAAGAATTCTAGCTGAGTTTGTTTGAATATGATTTTGTCATTTTAGCTCCAGTATAAATAATATAACTGTACATATATACACAAAGTACAAGATTTTGTTTTTCTTTTTTTTTATTAAATCATTAACTGTGTACATTAGTGCAATCAAGGGGTACAGTGTACTGGTTTCATATGCAATCTGAAATGTTTTCATCAAACTGTTTAGCATACCCTTCATGGCATTTTCCTAGTTATTGTATGAAGACATTTGTATTCTGCATTTAGTAAGTTTTCCCTGTACCCTTCTAAGATGCACCATAGATGTGGCCCCACCAATTACCCTCCTTCCACCCCACCATCTCCCCTTCCCTCCTTTCCCATATTCTTGTGCTATAGATGGGTTATAGCCTTCATATAAGACCTTTAAATTAGCTTCATAGTAGGGCTGAGTACATTGGATACTTTTTCTTCCATTCTTGAGATACTTTCCTAAGAAGTATATGTTCCAGCGCCATCCATGTAAACATGAAAGAGGTAAAGTCTCCATCTTTATTTAAGGCTGCATAGTATTCCATGGTATACATTTACCACAATTTATTGATCCATTCGTGGGTTGATGGGCACTTGGGCTTCTTCCATGACTTAGCAATTATGAATTCGGCTGCATTAAACATTCTGGTACAGACGTCTTTGTTATGATGTGATTTTTGGACTTCTGGATATATACCTAGTAAAGTAATTATAGGATTGAATGGCAGGTCTATTTTTAGATTTCTAAGTACTCTCCAAACATCCTTCCAAAAGGAACATATTAGTGTGCGTTCCCACCAGGCAGTGTAGAAGTGTTCCCTTTTCTCCACATCCACGCCAACATCTCTGGTTTTGGGATTTTTGTCATGTGGGCTAATCTTACTGGAGTTAGGTGATATCTCAAAGTAGTTTTGATTTTCATTTCTCTGATGATTAAGGAT
>CAUYRH010112117.1:0-20627 GCA_963574655.1 Perodicticus potto
CTCCCAAGTAGCTGGGACTACAGGCGCCCGCCACAACGCCCGGCCATTTTTTGGTTGCAGCCGTCATTGTTGTTTGGCGGGCCTGGGCTGGATTCGAACCCGCCAGCTCAGGTGTACGTGGCTGGCGCCTTAGCCCGTTGAGTCACAGGCGCCGAGCCCGACCTCCAAGTTCTATTTATATAATCCTATGAAAATTTCTTAAAATTTCCAGTGAGTCTCCCAGTCTGTAAATTAGGGCCAGTGACCCAGACCACCTCACTGGGTTGTTGTGAGGTTTATTTTTATTTTTACTTATTTATTTATTGGAGACAGAGTTTCATTTTGTCTCCCTTGGTAGAGTGCCGTGGCATCACAGCTCAAGCAATCCTCTTGCCTCAGCCTTCCAAGTAGCTAGGACCGAAAAGCCTGGTTGCAGCCAGAGAATACCCCTGGGGGAGGAATACAGGTGACTTGTTTACAGTTAACACCTTAATGCTCCATTAATGCTTCAGGTCAGAGTAGTAATGGGGTATGGGATGGGCCCATGGGAAGGAAGGACCACCTGAAAGCTCAAGCTCTGTAAAGAGATAATACAGAGAGCTTCCTTTCCTACCTACCCAAGAGGGGGTCCATGTGGCATTGTTCTGGATTCCTGATGTAACTTAATGAGAAACTATCCCCTGGTCCAGAGCTTTTTTATTTTCTTTTTTTTTTTAATTTTTGTTTTTTTTGAGACAGAGCCTCAAGCCATCACCCTGGATAGAGCGCCATGGCATCACAGCTCACAGCAACCTCCAATTCCTGGGATCAAGTGAGTCTCCTGCCTCCGCCTCCCGAGTAGCTGGGACTACAGGCGCAGGCTACGATGTCCGGCTATTTTTTAGTTGCAGCCGTCATTGTTGTTTGGCGGGCCCGGGCTGGATTGGAACCCGCCAGCTCAGGTGTACGTGGCTGACACCTTAGCCCATTGAGCCACAGACGCCAAGCCTTTTCTTTTCTTTTTTTGAGACAGAATCTCACTATGTCGCACTTGGTAGAGTGCTGTGACGTCACAGCTCACAGCAACCTCAAATTCTTGGGCTTAAGGGATTCTCTTGCCTCAGCCTCCCAAGTAGCTGGGACTACAAGCGCCTGCCACAACACTTGGCTACTTTTTTGGTTGTTGTTGTTGTTGTTGTAGTTGTCATTGTTATTTAGCAGGCCCAGGCTGAGTTCAAACCCACAAGCCCCGGTGTATGTGGCCGGTGCCCTAACCACTGAGCTACGGGTGCCGAGCCTCATGGTCCAGAGCTTTTGAGGTCCTACAAATGAAGGAAGAGGATGTTCTCAACCTTTCAGCAGGAACCCACTTTAGGTGACAGCCAACTTCACTTCCAAACCAAGTAGTACATCTATAGAAGGGAAAGTGATGGCATTGGCCCAGCCCAGTGGCTCACACCTGTAATCCTAGCACTCTGAAGGGCCAAAGTGAGTGGATTGCTTGAGCTCACTAGTTCAAGACCAGCCTGAGCCAGAGCAAGACCTAGCCTCTAAAAATAGCCAGATGTTGGGTGGTGCCTGTGGCTCAGTGAGTGGGGTGCCGGCACCATATACTGAGGGTGGCTAGTTCGAACCTGGCCCCAGCCAAACTGCAACAAAAAAATAGCTGGGCGTTCTGGCGGTCACCTGTAGTCCCAGCTACTCAGGAGGCTGAGGCAAGAGAATCACCTAGGCTCAGGAGTTGGAGGTTGCTATGAGCTGTGATGCTACAGCACTCTACTGAGGGCCATGGGGTCAGACTCTTGTCTCTAAAGAAAAAAAAAATAGGCCGGTGCCTGTGGCTCAAAGGAGTAGGGCGCCGGCCCCATATGCTGGAGATGGCAGGTTCAAACCCAGCTCCAGCCAAAAACTGCAAAAAAAAAAAAAAAAAAAAAAGCCAGATGTTGTGGCTGACGCCTGTACTTCCAGCTACTTGAGAGTTGAAGCAAGAGAATTGCTTGGGCTTAAGAGTTTTTTTTTTTTTTTTTTTTTGAGACAGAGTCTCAAGCTGTCACCCTGGATAGAGTGCCGTGGCATCACAGATCACAGCAACCTCCAATTTCTGGGCTCAAGCGAGTCTCCTGCCTCCACCTCCCAAGTACCTGGGACTACAGGCGCCCGCCGCAACACCTGGCCATTTTTTTTTTTTTTTTTGGTTGCAGCCGTCGTTGTTGTTTGGCGGGCCCGGGCTGGATTTGAACCCGCCAGCTCAGGTGTATGTGGTTGGTGCCTTAGCCTTTTGAGCCACAGGCGCCGAGCCATGGGCTCAAGAGTTTGATGTTGCTGTGACCTGTGACAGCACAGCACTCTACCAAGAGGGACAAAGTCAGACTCTTGTCTCAAAAAAAAAAAGGTGATGGCATCTGCATCATAAATCTGAAGTGGACCTGGGAGAAGCTTCTGCTGGCAGTTTGTCCCATTATTGCCACTAAAAACCCTGCTGATGTCAGTGTCATGTCCTTTAGGAATACTGACCAGTGAGCTATGCTGAAGTTTGCTGCTGCCACTGGAGCCATTTTTATGGCTGGTCATTTCAGTCCTGGAACCTTCACTAATCAGATCTGTGCAGCCTCCTGGGAGCTGCATCTCTGGTGGTTACAGATCCCAGGGCTGATCACCAGCCTCTCACAGAGGCCCCTTTTTAAAAAAAAATTTTATTATTTTTTAGAGACAGGGTCTCACTATGTTGCCCAGGCTGGAGTGCAGTGGCCATTCACAGACAGAATCCCACTACTGTTCAGCACAGGAGCTTTGACCTGCTCTTTTTCCGACCTGGGCCAGTTCACCCCTCCTTAGGCAACCTGGTGGTCCCCCCCCCCCCCCGCTCCCGGAAACACAGAGGCCTCTTAACCTTCCCAACACTGCTACTGCTCTGTGCAATACAGATCTCCCCTGAGTTGCGTAGACATCGCCATCCCATGCAGCAGCAAGGGAGCTCACCTGGTGGGTATGATCACGGGGGATGCTAGCCTGGGAAGTTCTGCACGTGCATGGCATGATCTCACTGAACACCCATGGGAGGTCATACCTGATCTCTGCTTCCACAGAGATCCTGAAGAGATTAAAAGGAAAAGCAGGCTTCCACTGAGAAAGTTGTGGCCAAGGAAGTATTTCAGGGTGAATGGAATGGACTGCCTCAGCTCCTGAGTTTACTACTATTCAACCCGAGGTTGCAGGCTGGTCTAAAGACTGCAAGTGCCCTGCAGCTCCCACTGCCCAGGCCACTGAATGGGTAGGAACAGCCACTCTGTGGTTCTACTATATAAAATGTTCTTCTATAGGCTCGTAAGCAGAATGGAAATAAATATTAATTCCTTTAAGGTGGTGCCTGTGGCTCAGCGGGTAGGGTGCCATCCCCATATACCAAGGGTGGCAGATTCTCAAGGCAAGAGAATTGCTTAAGCCCAAAAGAGTTGGAGGTTGCTGTGAGCTGTGACACCACAGCACTCTACCAAGAGCAACAGAGTGAGACTCTGTCTCAAAAAAAAAAAAAAAAAAAAAAGGAAAGGAAAGAAAGAGCAGATAGCAAACAAGGTGGAGAGCCAAGTTATTTGGCTTCCCAACTTTGCTGAGAGAAAAACCTGGTAGAAAGCAGCCATATTTCAACAATTTTGTGGTATATGCCAATTCTTATCCTAAGAGTAGAATTGCCTGTTTTCCTCTTTTGCAATATGTATATATTTATAAATGAATAAATTGTATTTAAGCCAGTCCCTTAACTACAAACCAAAGGTAACTACATTACAGTTGGAATCTAAAGTTTGTGGGGGAGTTTGTAGCGCTCTGTCAGCTCCCACTTCACCCAAGAGAAGTAAAATACTAAGGAACTGGAAAAATATTGAATGCTCTCAGAAGAAAAGATGTCAATTGTCTTTTTCTCTTGGGGAGGAAGCCTAGTCATATTTATTTATTTATTTATTTTGTAGAGACAGAGTCTCACTTTATTGCCCTCAGTAGACTGCTAAGGTGTTACACAGCTCACAGCAACCTACAACTCCTGGGCTTAGGCGATTCTCTTATCTCAGCCTCCTGAGTAGCTGGGACTACAGGCGTCCGCCACAACGCCCGGCTATTTTTCTGTTTTGCAGTTTGGCCGAGGCCAGGTTTGAACCCGCCACCTTCGTATATGGGGCCGGCGCCCTACTCAATGAGCCACAGGCTCCACCCCCACTTTTTTTTTTAGTCTCTATATTTATCACTGAATGAATAGCTTTCTTTTTGCTGCTTTGATTCTTTCTAATGAAACTTTTTTTTTTTTTTTGAGACAGAGCCTCAAGCTGTCACCCTGGATAGAGTACTGTGGCATCACAGCTCACAGCAACCTCCAATTCCTGGGCTCCAGCGAGTCTCCTGCCTCCACCTTCCAAGTAGCTGGGACTACAGGCGCCCGCCACAACACCCGGCCATTTTTTGGTTGCAGCTGTCATTGTTGTTTGGCGGGCTCGGGGCTGCATTCGAATCCACCAGCTCAGGAGTACATGGTTGGCACCTTAGCCCGTTGAGCCACAAGTGCCGAGCCTCTAATGAAACTTTTAACTAAGTTGTAATTGTATATAGCAAAGTGTAAAAATTGCATAGTTGATGAAATTTTAACCCATGTATGTACATGTGTAACTCTAGATCAAGTTGCCTAAATGATACATTTCCTGCATACTTGTATGGTCCCATTTTTCCAAATAACCAGTAGTCCAACCTCTATTAACAGAAATTATTTTTGTCAAATCTTATAAAAGATATCATACAGAATGTGCTCTTTTGTGTTGTGCTTTCTTCTTTCAACCTTATGGCTGTGCAATTCATCCATATTGTTACATACAGAAGGAGTTAATGTTTGTATTAAGTATTCCACCACGTGGGGCAGCACCTGTGGCTCAGTGAGTAGAGCACCAGCCCCATATACTGAGGGTGGTGGATTTGAACCTGGCCCCAGCCAAACTGCAACCTAGCTGGGCTCCTTGGTGAGCATCTGTAGTCCCAGCTACTGGGGAGGCTGAGGCAAGATGATTGCCCAAGAGCTGGAGGTTGCTGTGAGCTATGATGCCACGACACTCTACCAAGGGCAACAAAGTGAGACTCTGTCTCTAAAACAAAAAAAAAAAAAGGTATTCCACTGTGTGAACAGATCATAATTTATCCTTTCTACTGTTGATCAACCAGAAAATTGCTTCCTGTTTTTCATGATTATGAACAACACTGCTATGAATATTCTTGTGTATTTCTGTTGATAGACATAAGCAATCACTCCTTTTAGGTATATATATATGTAGGAGAGCTATTGCTGGGTCTTAAGGTAGGCATGGGTTTAGCTTTAATATACATAGCCAAACAGTTTTCAAAACAGTTGAAAACCACCAAATTATATTCACCAAAAGTGTATTAGAATTCCAATTGCTCCACAAACTTGCCAATATTTGATATTATCAGTCTTTTTTTTTTATTTTTTTATTTTTTTTGAGACAGAGTCCCAAGCTGTTGCCCTGGGTAGAGTACCATGGCATCATAGCTCAGCAACCTCGAACTCGAGCTCAAGTGATCCTCTTGCCTCAGTTTTTCTATTTTTAGTAGAGACAGGGTGTCTCGCTTTTTGCTTAGCCTGGTCTTGAACCTGTGAGCTCAAGCTATCCACCTGCCTCGGCCTCCTAGAGTGCTAGAATTACAGACATGCGCTACCTTCAGTCTTAAAATTTTTAACATTCTGGCTCGGCGCCTGTGTTTCAATGGGCTAAGGCCGTACAGCTGAGCTGGCAGGTTCGAATCCAGCCTGCCCGCCGAACAACAATGACGGCTGCAACCAAAAAATGGCCGGGCGTTGTGGCAGGCCCCTGTAGTCCCAGCTACTTGGGAGGTGGAGGCAGGAGACTTGATTGTGCCCAGAAGTTGGAGGTTGCTGTGAGCTGTGACGCCACAGCACTCTATCCAGGGTGACAGCTTGAGGCTCTGTCTCAAAAAAAAAAAAAAAAAATTTTTTTTAACATTCTGATGAGTGTGTGCCTCACTGCGTATCTAATTTGCAACAAGAATTCAAAAGGTACATAGGCTTTTTGGAAGTTTCGAATATAATATTTTCTGAATTGTCTGTTCAATTCTCAAACCCCTTCAACTATTTCGTTGTCTGTCATTTACCTAGTAATCTGTAAACGTTTCTTTTTTTTTTTTTTTTGAAGAGACAGAGTCTCACTTTATCGCCCTTGGTAGAGTACCGTGGCATCACACAGCTGACAGCAACCTCTAGCTCCTGGGCTTAGGCGATTCTCTTGCCTCAGACTCCCGAGTAGCTGGGACTACGGGCTCCTGCCACAAAGCCTGGCTATTTGTTGTTGTTGTTGTTGTTGCAGTTTGACCAGGGCTGGGTTTGAACCCGCCACCCTTGGTATATGGGGCCAGCGCCCTACCCACTAAGCCACAAGTGCTGCTCCTGTAAAAGGTTTTTAAAGATACATTACATGGCAGCACCCGTATCTCAGTGGGTAGGGTGCCGGCCACATACACCCAGGCTGGTGGGTTCAAACCCAGCTCGGGCCAGCTAAGCAACAATGACAACTGCATCAACCACCACCACCACCACCACAACAACAACAAAAATAGCTGGGCTTTGTGGCAGGTGCTTGTAGTCCCAGCTACTTGGGAGGCTGAGGCAAGAGAATCGCTTAAGCCCAAGAGTTTGAGGTTGCTATGAGATATGACAACAAGGCACTCTACTGAGGGCGACATAGTGAGAACCTGTCTCAAAACAAAACAAAACAAAACACATTTCATATGAGGTCCTTATTAGATGCATGTGTTGCAGATATCTTCTTCCAGTCTGTGGCTCATCTTTTCACTCTCTTAATGGTATATTTTGATTAACTGCAGTTAAAAAATTTTTTTTTTGCAGTTTTAAATTTTAATAATCCACACTAGCAATTTTTTATTTTATACTTGATATCTTTTGTATGCTGTTTTTTATTCTCACTATTTTTTTCTTTGAGACGGAGTCTCAAGCTGTCACCTGGGTAGAGTGCCATGGCATCATTGCTCACAGCAACCTCCAACTCTTGGGCTCAAGCGATCCTCTTGCCTCAGTTTTTCTTTTTTTATTAGAGACAGGGTCTCGCTCTTGCTCAGGTTAGTCTCAAACCTGTGAGCTCAAGCAATCTACCCTCCCAGAGCAAGGCCCAGAAGCATCTTTTTTTTTTTTTTTGTAGAGACAGAGTCTCACTTTGTCGGCCTAGGTAGAGTGTGATGACTTCACACAGCTCGCAGCAACCTCCAACTCTTGGGCTTAGGCGATTCTCCTGCCTCAGCCTCTGGAATAGCTGGGACTACAGGCACCCGCCACAACACCTGGCTATTTTTTTCTTGCAGTTTGGCCGGGGCCGGGTTCGAACCCGCTATCCTTGGTATACGGGCGGCGCCCTACTCACTGAGCCACAGGCGCCGCCCAAGAAGCATCATTTTTAATTGGTAGATTTTACATAGTAAACTGTTAACAAGCAACATCAGTACATCAGTAACACTAAGTGGAACTGCTTAGAAGTTTTGTTTTGTTTTGTTTTAGAGAAGAGGGACCTGCTTTGTTCAGGCTGGTCTGGAACTCCTGAGCCTAGGCAATCCACATGCCTTGGCTGCCCAGAGTGCTAGGATTACTGGAGTGAGCCAACGGGCCTGGCCTTAGGAGTGTCTTTTGATTGAGAATCATTTGAGATATCTACCAACGATGTTGTACACAGAGTCAGAATTTTAGACCCAGGCATACTTATGACTCAATGGCCGTGATAAAGTTACTCCATCTCTCTTCACCATGGAATTCTCAACGTTAGAGAGGAAGTCAGAGCAAATAAGAAGTTTGGAGTTCCATCCGGTTCTCCCACCGCCCCCGCCGCGGGTCTCAGCAGTTCGGGCAGCGGGAGGAGCGGCAGCTGCCAGGCAGCGCAGTTTCGTGAAGGCTGTCATCCCGCCGGGCTCCCAGGTACCCGGCGCGCGCCCTGCCCGCCGCCAAGATGCCGAAGAGGAAGGTCAGCTCTGCAGAGGGCGCGGGGAAGGAAGAGCTCAGGAGGAGGTCAGCCTGGTTGTCAGGTAAACCTGCTCCTGCCATAGTGGAAACGAAGCCAAAAAAGGCAGCGGCAAGGGATAAATCTTCAGACAAAAAAGTGCAACCAAAAGGGAAAAGAGGAGCAAAGGGAAAGCAGGCCGAAGTGGCTAACCAGGAAACCGAAGATTTACCAGCAGAAACAGAGAAATTAAAACTGAGAAGAATCCAGCCGCTGAGGAAGCAGGAGAGAAAGAAGCCAAGTCTGAATAATATCATATACGATGTCTTGGGTGGCGCCTGTGGCTCAAAGGAGTAGGGCACCGGCCCCATATGGCAGAGGTGGCGGGTTCAAACCCAGCTCTGGCCAAAAACTGTCCCCCCAAACCCCAAATATCATATACCATGTCTTATCAGTGACCCCTGTCTCCTTTCTTGTACAATCAAGAGGAATATTTTTATAAACTATTTTGTAAATGCAAGTTTTTTTTCTTTTTGAGACAGAGCCTCAAGCTGTCGCCCTGGGTAGAGTGCAATGGCATCACAGTGATACCAGAATTTTAGGTTCTTGGTCACCGGGATTCGAAGAAGGACTCGATGGACCATAAGAGTAGTAGTAACTCAGGATTTATTTACAGGCAAAAAAAATTACAAGTAGAGGAAAAAACAAACCTCCAGGCAAAGAGAACCCAGGAGGGGAACAAGCTCCCCCTCTCCCTCTCCCTCTCCGAGGTCCAGCCAAGGTCTGCCCCTGAGCGCTCTGCTCAGGGGTTTATATAGTCCCAGGGAGTTGTTTTGCCAGAACTTCTTAGGGCCTGGGTGTTCATCAGTTACAGCCAGCTGTCTAACGAAGACAGGCCCTGGAAACTGACATGATATTGACCAGTCAGATGTGGACGAGGAGGAGACAGTAAGGCGCCATCCATAAAATGGACTAGCCAGAAGAGCACCGGAAGGAGACAGCAAGGCGCCAGTGTCTTCAGCACAGGTGTCTGGCCCTTCCACAAGCTGGTTCCTCAATCCGCCACAGCATCAGCACCACCAGTGCCAAGGCGGCGGTTGTAGGGCCGCCTTGTCCTGCATCAACAGCTCACAGCAACCTCCAACTCCTGGGCTCAAGCGATTCTCTTGCCTCTGCTTCGCAAGGAACTGGGACTACAGGCACCCGCCACAACCCTAGCTATTTTTTGGTTGCAGCCATCATTGTTGTTTGGTGGGCTTGGGCTGGATTCCAACAGCCCAGCTCTGGTATAGGTGGCTGGTGCCTTAGCCGCTTGAGCCATAGGCGCTGAGCTGTAAATGCAAGTTTTTTAGTAGCTCTAGAAACATTTTTAAGAAGGAGGGAATCCCATCTCATCCCATTTTTTAAGTGTAAATGCTTTTTTTAAGAGGTGAAATCATTTGCTGGTTGTTTATTTTTTGGTACAACCAGAAAATAGTGTGGGATGGTGAATTAATGGAAGGTTTTGACTATCTTGGGGTGTGAGCTTAACATTCCACAGATGGGGTTAGTTTTTATATCCTGTAATACAAAACATACTAAAGGTCAATATGGAGTCCCAGTCCTGCATTTAATGTTTGAACATTTTTTTTTTTTTTTTTTTTTTGTGGTTTTTGGCCAGGGCTGGGTTTGAACTGTCACCTCCAGCATATGGGGCCAGCGTCCTACTCCTTTGAGCCACAGGCGCTGTCGTCTATTCCTATGTTGTTTTATAGTAGAATTGTTTCTTCAAGAAATCTGCTCCTGTGATCATGGCTCTCTGTGTCAGAACTGTGTACACTCTGTAACATCTTTGGTTGTGTTTTCCTAATAACTTTGTTACTGTGCTGTGAAGGACTGAAAATCTGAGCATGTAGCATATATGGTAATAAAATGTGAATTGGTGGGACTTACCTAACAACTTTCAACATTTGAAGATGCTTGTACTTGGTATCCTCTTAAGGAAAATTTGCCTCCAAATTTTAATCTGGAAAGTCACTGGAATAACTGTTTTAAAAAGAATTACAATAAATGGCTTTTTAGACTTTGGGTATGTATGTTAAGAATTGTGTACAAATTGAAATGACTGTACTGATGCTCAATACAACCAAAAAAATCTCAACTACAAAAAAAAAGTTTGCTCCAACTCTCAATGTCTGAAAATCACCTATAACAGAGGCTGTTGCAATGTGTCTTTTCCTTCTGTAGTGTTTTTACTGACTCATTTGTGATCCAAATGATCTGTTAAGTCAGAGTAAACATATGTACATAAGAAAAACCCTTCGGGAACTTGGATAATTATGTCCTTAGAGCAGAATTGAGTGCAGATATACAGTACAGCTTTGCTTGAAACCATTCGTGGTTGTGTGACCTTAAGGGGCTTCCCTGGAGAGAAGCTAAGAAATGAAACTGTTTTTGTCAGAAGAAAGATGATCTAAAGAGTTAAGGACTTTCCAGGGGTAAGAGGGTGGGGAATCACTGTTATGTTTAACTCTCAAACATCAGGGGTTGAAAACCCCAAATAAAAAAGACAACACAATCCTAGCACTCTGGAAGGCTGAGGTGAGTGGACTGCCTGAGCTCAAATGTTTGAGACTAGCCTAAGCAAGAGCAAGACCCCCATCTCTACTAAAAATAGAAAAACTTGTTCGGTGTCATGGTGGAATGGTGGATGCCTATAGTACCAGCCACTTGGGAGGCTGAGTTAGGAGGATTACCTGAACCTAAGACATTGAGGTTGCTGTAACCTGTGATGCCACAGCACTCTACCCAGAGCAACAGAGTGAGACTCTGACACAAAAAAAAAAAGAAAGAAAGAAAAGAAAAAAAAAATAGCAGGGCATTGTGGTGGGTGCCTGTACTCCCAGCTCTTTGGGAGGCTGAGGCAAGAGAATCGCTTTAGCCCAAGAGTTTGAGGTTGCTGTGAGCTGTGATGCCACAGCATTCTACTGAGGGCGACATAGTGAGACTCTGTCTCAAAAAAAGAAAAATTGACAAAATATTTCTAGAAGTAGGAGGTTATGGTTGTTAAGAGCTCAGACTCTGAAGCCAGACTGTCTTCAAATTCCAGGATCTTCGCTTACCAGATAAGTGATATTGAACAAGTTTGCAATCTCTGCACTTCTGTTTTTCATCTGTAAAATGAGGATTATCATAGTAGCTGCTTTTCAAAGTTATTGAAATGATTAAATTAGCTAATACAAGTAAAGAATTTAATAGTTTCTGTCACATAGTACTACTTAAGTGTTTTCTGTTTATATGCATATACTGTATATACATCCACATATACAGTAGGACCTCCATAGTTGACCACCACCTACATTGACCACCTTCTTAAGTTGATCTAATTTTCATAGACTGAACATACATGTGAGTACAGTAGGCCTAATTCCTTATGTTGATCACCTCTATACCTTGACCAGTTACAGTCCCTTGGGTTGCATATGTATGTATAAAGAATAATAAAACAATCATCTGAGTCCTTAGAGTCCTTACACATTAAGTCTTAACATTAAGCTATATTTGCTTTGCACATTTTTTACTTTATTTTAAATTTTATTTCAGATTAATATGAGGGTACAAATGATTAGGTTACATTGAATTTGTTAGGTAAAGTCCCTGTTGTAGTTGTGTCTTACACTCAGGAAGTGTGCCATATACCCTTCCATTATGCCCATTAAGTGGGAACACACCACCTCTTTTCCTCCTCCTCCTGCCTTCCATCCTCCCCTCAACTTGAATTGAGTTTTTCTCTTGAGTGAGTATTAATTTATCTACTGGCTTCATATTAGTATTGGGGGATACATTGGATACTTGCTTTTCAATTCTTGTGATACTTTACTAAGAAGAATATGTTTCGATTCCATCCAGGTTAATAAAAAGATGTAAAGTCTCTATCTTTTTCATAACTGAATAGTATTCCATGATATATTTATACTACAGTTTATTAAACCATTCATGAGTTGATGGGCATTTAGGTTGTTTCCACATCTCAGCAATTGTAAATTGAGCTGCAATAAAAAATCTAGTGGAAATGTCCTTATAATAAAATGATTTTTTTTTCTTCTGGGAAGATACCTAGTAAGTAATGGAATTGCAAGATCAAAAAGAAGGTCTATTTTGAGTTCTTTGAGGATTCTCCATACTTCTTTCCAAAGAGGCTATAGTAGTTTGCAATCTCACCAACAGTTTAGATATTTAGATAGTATCTCACCAATAGTATATAGATATTTTTTAAAGGAATAAACTGCTACAGAAACAATTAGACCTTCCAAGTATTCCAAGTATTCTTTATTTGTTTGCTTGTTTGTTTGTTTGTTTGTTTAGCAGGCCCAGACCAGGTTCAAACCTGCCAACCCTGGTGTACGGGGTTGGTGCTCTAACCATTGAGCTATAGGCGCCCAGCTGCAAGCATTCCTTTGTTGTTACATTTCCTTCCTGAGAAGGAAAATTATTATATTTAATTATATTTCCTCTCCTGAGATAATTATTATCCCAAATTTATCACTTATCTGTTATTCATCAAAGCCAGATGTGGTGGCTCATGCCTGTAATCTTAGCACTCTGGGAGGCTGAGGCTGGTAGATTGCCTGAGCTCACAAGGTCGAGACCAGCCTGAGTAAGTGTGAGACCCAGTCTCTAAAAAGTAGCTGGGCATTGTTGTGGGTGCCTGTAATCCCAGCTACTTGGGAGGCTTAGACAAGAGAATCGCCTGAGTCCAAGAGGTTGCTGTGAGCTATGACGCCACGGCACTTAATCCCAGCGTGACTGAGTGAGACTCTGTCTGTCTCAAAAAAAAAATATTTTACTTATCATTAGTTTCTTTACAGTTGATATATATGATTCCATAAAAAGTACATATCATTATTTCATGTTTTGTCAACCTTATATTGTTTTGTTTTGTTTTTGCAGTTCGGCCGGGGCCGGGTTTGAACCCGCCACCCTCAGTATATGGGGCCAGCACCCTACTCGCTGAGCCACAGGCACCACCCTGTCAACCTTATTAAAATGTTACTCAATATGGATAGTTTCAGTTATAGTAGATGAATAAATTATAGATCGGCTGTGTAACATGGTGCTTATGCTATTTTGTTTGGAGGCAGAATCTCACGCTGTCGACCAGGCTGTAGTGCCATGGCATCACAGCTTATAGCAACCTCAAATTCTTGAGCTTAAGAGATCCTCTTGCCTCAGCCTCCCAAACAGCTGGGACTATAGGTGTGTGCCAGAATGCCTGGCTAATTTTTCTGGTTTTTTTTTTTTTTTTTTGCAGTTTTTTGGCTGGGGCTGGGTTTGAACTCACCACCCTCAGCATATGGGGCCGGCGCCCTACTCCTTGAGCCACAGGTGCTGCCCTTTGTTCTGTTTTCAATAGAGACAGGGTCTCGCTCTTGCTCAGGCTGGTCTTGACCTCCCAAGCTCAAGCAATCCACCTGCCTTGGCCTCCCAAAGTGCTAGGACTACAGACATTAACTACCGCACCCAGCCCTTGGGAGCTTATAGTTAACAATACAGTATTGTGTGCCGGGCATGGTGGTTCACATCTGTAATCCCAGCGCTGTGGAAGGCTGAGGCGGAAGGATTGCTTGAGCTCAGGAGTTTGAGGCATGTCTGAGGGAGAGTGAGACCCCGACTCATGAAAAAAAATTGAAAAACCCAGCCAGGTGCCATGGCAAGCACCTGTAATTCCAGCAGCTTCGGAGGCTGAGACAGCAGTGGCCCACAGCCTGAGTCTGAGGTTGCAGTGAGCTGTGACACCATTGCCCTCTGCTCTGGGTATAGGGTAGAACTCTGTCTCAATTAAAAAAAAAAATACAGTATTGTGGACTTAAAAATTCGTTGAGGGTATATTTCATGTTAAGTATTTGTACCACAAAAACCAAATCAAAACAAAACAAAAAACAGAACCAACAAACAACCCAATGAGACACAAGGAAACTTTGGGAGGGTTGGGTATTTCTGTTACCTTGATTGTGAGGATAGTACCATGGGGATAGTACCATGAGTTTGCATATGTCCAAACTCATCAAGTTATGCATATTGAATATGTACATTTTTGCATATCAGTTATACCTCAATAAAGCTGTTAAATATGATATCATACTTTTGCCACTACATTTTTCATTTATCTTCATAGTATTAAGATTTACCCGCGTTGCCACGGTAATTAGGTCAGTCAATTTAATGGCTATGGGTGTTTTTCTTTCTTTTCTTTTTTTTTTTTTGAGACAGATTCTCACTATGTCACCCTGGTACAGTGCTGTGGCATCACAGCAACCTCAAACTCTTGGACTTAAGTGATTCTCTTGCTTCAGCCTCCCAAGTAGCTGGAACTTTAGGCACCCACCACAATGCCTGGTTATTTTCTCGTTGCAGTCGTCATTGTCGTTTAGCAGGCCCAGGCCAGGGTCAAACCCACCTGCCTCAGTGTATGTGACCGGCACCCTAACCACTAAGCGAGCCTATTGGTGTTTTTCATTCATCACTATATCACCTTTATCTGACCTGTTAGACATTTAAATTGCTTCCAATTTTTTGCTCTCATAAGCATTCTTTTTTTATTTATTTATTTTTTTTGTAGAGACAGAGTTTCACTTTATCACCCTTGGTAGAGTGCCATGGCATCACACAGCTCACAGCAACCTCCAACTCCTGGGCTTACGCGATTCTCTTGCCTCAGCCTCCTGAGTAGCTGGGACTACAGGCGCCCGCCACAACAACGCCCGGCTATCTCATATGCATTCTTCTTTTTTTTTTTTTTTTTTTTGAGACAGAGCCTCAAGCTGTCACCCTGGATAGAGTGCTGTGGCACCACAGCTCACAGCAACCTCCAATTCCTGGGCTCAAGCGAGTCTCCTGCCTCCGCCTCCCAAGTAGCTGGGACCACAGGCGCCTGCCACAACGCCCGGCCATTTTTTGGCTGCAGCTGTGATTGTTGCTTGGCGGGCCCAGGCTGGACTCGAACTCGCCAGCTCAGGTGCACGTGGCTGGTGCCCCAGCCCGCTGAGCCACAGGCACCGAGCCTCATATGCATTCTTGTAGTACACATTCTTTTTTTTTTTTTAGAGACAGAGTCTCACTTTGTTGCCCTTGGTAGAGTGCCATAGCTTCACAGCTCACAGCAACCTCCAGCTGCTGGGCTTAGGCAATTCTCTTGTTTCAGCCTCTCGAGTAACTGGTACTACAGGCACCCGCCACAACGCCAGGCTATTTTTTTGTTGCAGTTTGGCCAGGGCTGGGTTTGAACCCGCCACCTTCGGTATATGGGGCCGGCGCCTACTCACTGAGCCATAGGCACCACCCATAGTATACATTCTTATATGTCTTCTTACACACACATGTGAGTGTTTTCTGGGGCACATATCTAGAAATGGAATTGCTGGGGTGTAGAGGAAAATTCCTCTTCAGTTTTCCTAGATATTGCCAAATTGTGGCTATGCCAAGTCGTCCAAATTTTTACTTTTTCTCACTAGAGAATGAGCAGTCCTCTGCCTCTACACTCTCAGCAATAGTCATAACCTTGTCAGTTTCTTCACCTATCAAAGACAAACCAAGACTTATGATTATGTTTCCTAAAGATCTTCTATAAACAAATGGAATGTTTTGTGAGATGTTATTACCACCCCATTGTGTGTTGGACATCACGCTACTTAATCTGGATATACCTGATATTAAAATTGGAGAAAATAGCCGGCACCTGTGGCTCAAAGGAGTAAGGTGCCGGCCCCATATGCTAGAGGTGGTGGGTTCAAACCCAGCCCCTGCCAAAAACTGCAAAAAAAAAAAAAAAACTGTAGAAAATATTATTATAAAGGGAAATTACAGACATATTTCACTTATAAATGAGGATGGAATATCCTAAACAACATATTAACAAGTTGAATTAAAAATTAATGTTTAAGTAATGTATTTTGGTTAAAATTGAATCCAGTTTATATGAGAATTAGTCGCTATTTTCTTTTCTTTTTTTGTTTTCTTTTCTTCACCCCTTCCCTCCTCCTCTCTCTGTCTGCTCTCCCCTTCCCCCCATGCCCCACTGTCATTGTCATTAATTGTCATCATATCAAAGTTGAATACATAGGATTCATGCTTCTCCATTCCTGTGATGTTTCACTGAGAATAATGTGTTCCACCTCCATCCAAGTTAGTACAAATGCTGCAAAATCTCCATTTTTTCGATGGCTGAGTAACATTCCATGGTATACATATACCACAGCTTACCAATCCATTGCTGGTTTGAAGGACATTTAGGCTGTTTCCACATTTTAGCAATTGTAAATTGTGCTGCGATAAACAGGTTAGTATAAGTGTTTTTATAATAAAAGTTTTTTTTCTTCTGGATAGATGCCCAGTAATGGGATTGCAGGATCAAACGGGAGGTCTAGGTTGAGTTCTTTGAGCTTTCTCCGTACTTCCTTCCAAAAAGGTTGTATTAATTTGCAGTCCCACCAGCAGTGTAAAAATGTTCCTTTCTCTCCACATCCGTGCCAGAATCTGAATTTTTGAGATTTTGTGATATAGGCCATTCTCACTGGAGTTAGAGGTTATCTCAGAGTGGTTTTAATTTGCATTTCTCTAATAATTAGGGATGATGGGCATTTTTTCATGTGTTTGCTGGCTATTTGTCTGTCGTCTTTAGAGAAGATTCTATTCATCTCTCTTCCCCATTGATGTATGGGATTGTTGGTTTTTTCTTTCTTTCTTTCTTTCTTTTTTTTTTGTAAAGACAGAGTCTCACTTTATCGCCATCAGTAGAGTGCTATGGCATCACACAGCTCACAGCAACCTCCAGATCCTGGGCTTAGATGATTCTCTTGCCTCAGCCTCCCAAGTAGCTGGGACTACAGGCGCCTGCCACAACACCCAGCTATTTTTCTGTTTTTGTAATTCGGCCGAGGCTGGGTTTGAACCCACCACCTTTGATAAATGGGGCTGGAGCCCTACTTGATGAGCCACAGGCGTCGCCCTGTTGGTTGTTTTCTTATAGATTAATTGAAGTTCTGTATAGATCCTGGTTATTAAACTTTTGTCTGATTCAAAATATGCAAAGGGAAAGGATTTTCCCATTGGGTAGGTTGTCTATTTGCTTTGGTTGTTGTCTCCTTGGCTGTACAGAAGCTTTTCAGTTTAATTAAGTCCCATTTGTTTATTATTGCTGTTCTTGCTATTGCCATGGCAGTCTTCCTCATAGCAGTCTTTCCCCAGGCCGATATCTTCCAGTGTTTTTCCAATTCTTTCTTTGAGGATTTTTATTGGTTCATGCCTTAAATTTAAGTCCTTTATCCATCTTGAATCAATTTTTGTGAGTGGAGAAAGGTACGGATCCAGTTTCAGTCTTTTACATGTGGATATCCAATTCTCCCAGCACCATTTATTGAATGAGGAGTCCTTCCCCCAGTGAACACTCTTGTTTGGTTTATCGAAGATTAGGTGGCTGTAAGTTGTTGGTTTCATTTCCAGGTTTTCTATATGATTCCAAGTATTTATGTCTCTATTTTTGTGCCAGTACCATGCTGTCTTGACCACTATGGCCTTGTAATGCAGCCTAAAATCTAGTATGGTGATACCCCCAGCTTTGTTTTTATTACTAAGAACTGCCTTAGGTATACGTGTTTTTTTTACTTTCCTTGGGGAGCTATGCACTAATGCCAGGACCTAGTCCACTCTTCAAAGCAATTTTTCTAGGATGTTCACCAACATAATTGTCAGACCTCATACAATGACAGCTCTGATGGCCATTCCAGAAAGAGTTTCAAAATCGCTTTGAAGGGTGGACTGGCACTGGTGTTGGCAAACAGCTTCCCAAGGGGAGTACTTTGAAGTTGATTGCAGTGACATCCAGCAACAAGGCATGTAGCACTTTTTCTAGGGTGAGTTGTTTCATGAACTTAATTGTCCAATCTCGTATTCTCTTCGTACTGGGACCAGGGGAAGCTTTCTCATAGGAAATTTATTCCATGCTTTTTTTTTTTTTGTAGAGACAGAGTCTCACTTTATTGCTCTTGGTAGAGTGCCGTGGTGTCTCACAGCTCACAGCAACCTCCAACTCCCGAGCTCAGGCGATTCTCTTGCCTCAGTGCTCAGGTGATTCTCTTGCCTCAGTCTCTCCAGTAGCTGGGGCTACAGGCGCCCGCCACAATACCCGGCTATTTTTTTGTTGCAGTTTGGCCAGGGTTTGAACCCGCCACCTTTGGTAAATGGGGCTGGCGCCCTACCCACTGAGGCACAGGTGCCGCCCTCTTCCATGCTTTTAAGCAGAAAGGGGGAGGGCAGAAAGTCTTCCTCAATCTGCTGTTTCTTCTTTTTTTTTTTTAAGAGACAAGAGTCTCACTTTGTCACCCTTGGTAGAGTGCCATGGTGTTACAACTCACGGCAACCTCTAGCTCTTGGGCTTAGGCAATTCTCTTGCCTCAGCCTCCCAAGTAGCTGGGACTACAGGTGCCTGCCACAATGCCTGGCTATTTTTTGTTGCAGTTGTCATTGTTGCTTTAGCTGGCCTGGGTTGGGTTTGAACCTGCGCCCTCAGTGTATGTGGCCGGCGCCCTACCAACTGAGTCACAGGAGCCAGCCTGAATCTGCCAGCTAAGTTGCCTTTAGCTTTAAATAGTCAACATGTCAAAGCAGCATATTGTGGGGTGGCATGTTCTCATACCTGTCAGTGGCCAGCTTAGATCTTGAAGTGATGATAACAACGTGGATAAGAACTTATTCAAAACAAGACATTTCTTTTTTTTTTTTTTTTTTTTTTGAGACAGAGCCTCAAGCTGTCACCCTGGATAGAGTGCTGTGGCATCACAGCTCACAGCAACCTCCAATTCCTGGGCTCAAGAGAGTCTCTTGCCTCTGCCTCCCAAGTAGCTGGGACTACAGGCGCCCACCACAACACCCGACCCTTTTTTTTTTTTTTTTTGGTTGCAGCCGTCATTGTTGTTTGGCGGGCCCAGGCTGGATTTGAACCCGCCAGCTCAGGTGTACGTGGCTGGCGCCTTAGCCCATTGAGCCACAGGCGCCGAGCCAAAAACAAGACATTTCTAAATGTCAGACATCTCCTGTCCTTGTTAGTTTTTGAGAGAGCTTTGCTTTGTTGCCCTTGTTAGACAAGCAGTGGTGTCATCACAACTCACTGTAATCTTTTTTTTTTTCTTTTTTGAGGCAGAGTCTCACTATGTCACCCTCAGTAGAATGCCGTGGCGTCACAGCTCACAGCAACACCCAACTCTTGGGCTTAAACGATTCTCTTGCCTCAGCCTCCCAAGTAGCTGGGACTACAGGCGCCTGCCACAATGCCCGGCTATTTTTTGTTGCAGTTGTCATTGTTTAGCTGTCTTGGGAACTCACTATAATCTTAAACTCCTAGACTCAAGCAATTCTTCTGCTTCAGCTTCCTGAATATCTGGGTCCACAGGTGCTTGCCACAAAGCCTGGATAATATTTTCTGTGTTGTAGAGATGGAGGTCTCACTCTTGTTCAGGCTAGTCTCAAATTCCTGACCTCAAGCAGTCCTCCCACCTTGGCCTTTCAGAGTGCCAGGACTCTTGTGGTTTTGTTTTTATTTTAATTAATTAATTAATTTATTTATTTATAGACAGAGTATCATTATGTCGCCCTCGGTAGAGTGCCATGGAGTCACAGCTCACAGCAACCTCTTAGGCTCAAGCGATCCCTAGTAGCTGGGACTACAGGCGCCTGCCAAAACACCTATTTTTTTTTTCTTTTTGTTGTTGTTTAGCAGGGCTGGGCCGGGTTCGAAACCACCAACCCGTTGCATATGGCTTGCACCCTACCCACTGAACTATGGGAGCCCAGCCATCATCACCAAGTGGTAAGTAGTAATATAGATATTTTCTTCCAATGATACCCCTGAGAAATCAGCAGAATATTGTCCATAATCAAAGCTATAAACTCTAGTAATTTGGCACATTGTGAGGTATCCCAAAGCAAACACAAAAGGGTATTTGTGCCTCTTCTCCACTCCTACTATAATGATACAGTGGAGAACCCCACTTTGTACCAGAAAATGTAAGGCATACCATCCCGAGCAAAAAATTTTCAAGATAAAGGCCCCAAACGGTAGCAACTACGTTTTATAAAACAGCTAGATTTACTTGAATGTAGATAAGTTCAAAACCAAATGGCTGCTATCAAGGCAAAGAGTTGGCACACTACGAAGTTGGCCTGGTCCAAGGGCAGCTGCACGGCGTTGCGCTGGGGCTGCAGCAGGGTGCAGCACGTGGTGCTGGTGGTGGCAACGCCCAGGCCTCGCGCCCCCGCTGCTGCGCTCAGGCTACTCGCTCGCTCTGTGCCACGGGCGGCGACAAGGCAGGACGGAGATGCAGCGCCGCGCTCGCCCGGGGCCGCAGGAGGTCGAAGGGCGGCCCGGGGAGGATCCCGGAGGGGCGGGGGCTGCGCCCGCTTCGCACCTTAGCTCCGCCTGCTGCCCTCATAGATGGCTTTTTGTTAGACATATGTAATTTCTCTTTTTTTTTTTTCCGAGACAGAGTCTCAAACTGTCACCCTGGATAGAGTGCTGTGGCATCACAGCTTACAGCAACCTCCAATTCCTGGGCTCAAGCGAGTTTCCTGCCTCCGCCTCCCAAGTAGCTGGGACTACAGGCGCCCGCCACAACGCCCGGCCATTTTTTG
>CAUYRH010112119.1:0-21559 GCA_963574655.1 Perodicticus potto
AAATTGGTTTCATAGTAGGGCTGAGTACATTGGATGCTTTTTCTTCCATTCTTGAGATACTTTGCTAAGAAGAATATGTTCCAGCTTCATCCATGTAAACATGAAAGGGGTAAAGTCTCCATCTTTCTTTAAGGCTGCATAATATTCCATGGTGTACATATACCGCAATTTACTAATCCATTCATGGGTTGATGGGCACTTGGGCTTCTTCCATGGTTCTTCCATGATTATGAATTGGGCTGCAATAAACATTCTGTTACAAATATCTATGTTATAAAGTGATTTTTTGGTCTTCTGGATATATACCTAGTAGAGGAATTGAGGGATCGAATGGCAGGTCTATTTTTAGATCCCTAAGTGTTCTACAAACATATTTCTCAAAGGAACATATTAGTTTGCATTCCCACCAGCAGTGTAGAAGTTAGAAGTGTTCCCTTTTCTCCACATCCACACCAACATCTCTGGTTTGGGGATTTTGTGATGTGGGTTAATCTTACTGGAGTTAGATGATATCACAAAGTAGTTTTGATTTGCATTTCTCTGATGATTGAGGATGATGAGCATTTTTTCATGTATCTGTAGGGTAGGCTGTGGGCCTGTCTTCTTCAGAGACGTCTCTCTTCAAGACCTTTGCCTACACTGAGATGGGATCACTTCTTCTTTTCTTGCTAATACATTTGAGTTCTCTGTGGATTCCTGTTATTAAACTGTTGTCAGAGACATGACCTGCAAATATCTTCTCCCATTTTGAGGGCTGTCTGCTTGCTTTACTCACTGTGTTCTTGGGTGTGCAGAAGCTTTTTAGTTTGATCAGGTCTCAGTAGTGTATTTTTGATGCTGCTTCAATTGCCTGGAGAGTCCTCCTCATAAAATATTTGCCCAGGCCTATTCCTTCAAGAGTTTTCCCTGAACTTTCTTCTAGTATTTTTATAGTTTCATGTATTAAGTTTAAATCTTTAATCTAGTGAGAGTCTATCTTAGTTAGTGGTGAAGAGTGTGGGTCCAATTTCAGCCTTCTCCAGGTCACCAGCCAGTTCACCCAGCACTATTTGTTAAATAGGGAGTCTTTTACCCACTGAACGTTTTTAATTGGCTTGTCAAAGATCAAATAATGGTAAGTATCTGGGTTCATGCCTTGGTTCTCTATTCTGTCCCATACATCTACCTTTCTATTTTTATGCCGGTACCATGCTGTTTTGATCACTATCAATTTATAGTATAGTCTGAGGTCTGGCAGAGTGATTCCTCTTGCTTTGTTTTTATTTCTGAGTAATGTCCTGGCTATTCGAGGTTTTTTTCTGACTCCATATAAAATGAAGTATTATTTTTTTGAGATATTTAAAGTATGACAGCAGAGCTTTAATAGGGATTGCATTAAAATTGTATATTGCTTTGGGAAATATGGACATTTTAAGAATGTTGATTCTATACTTACCTGGCAGGGGAGATACCATGATCATGAAGGTAGTTTTCCCAGGGTGAGAATTATTCATTGCACTCCAGATATGCTGACCCCTGAAATTTCCCCAAATGTGGGAAACTTGACTGCATAATTTGTAGAGATTATCTCTGAATACTATCAGAAACTTTATGACCAGAAATTTGACAATGTGAAGGAAATGGATCAATATTTATAATCACGTCCTCTCCCTAGACTTAGCCCAGATGAAATAGATCTGAACAGACCAATTTTAAGAACTGAGATCAAGGAAAAAATTTAAAAATCTCCCCCCAAAAAAATGCCCTGGTTCAGACAGCTTCACACAAGAATTTTATCAAATCTTCAAAGAAGAGCTTATTCCTATACTGCAGAAATTATTTCAAAAAATTGAGGAGGAAACACATTCCCAAACACATTCTAAGAAGCAAGTATCACCTTTATACCAAAACCAGGTAAAGATCCAACTAAAGAGAATTTCAGACCAATTTCACTCATGAATATAGATGCAAAAATTCTCAACAAAATCTTCACCAATAGATTACAGCTTATTATCAAAAAAGTCATATATTGGGTGGCGCCTGTGGCTCAATGGAATAGTGCGCCAGCCCCATACGCCGGAGGTGGCAGGTTCAAACCCAGCCCCAGCCAAAAAAAACTGTAAAAAAATTAAAAAAATTAAAAAAATGAAAACATAAAAAAATAAATAAAGGGGGAAAAAGTCATACATCATGATCAAGTAGATTTCATTCCAGGGATGCAAGGCCGATTTAATATTCGCAAGTCCATAAATGTTAGTCACCGTATCAACAGAAACAAAACCAATCTATTGGTCCTCTCAATAGATGCAGAAAACCATTCAATAAAATACAGCATCCTTTTCTAATTAGAACACTGAGGAGTATAGGTATAGGTGGCACATTTCTCATACTGATCGAAGCTATCTATGACAAACCCACAGCTAATATTTTACTGAATGGAGTAAAACTAAAAGCTTTTCCTCTTAGAACTGGAACCAGACAAGGTTGTACTCTGTCACCACTACTATTCAACATAGTTCTGGAATTTCTAGCCAATACAATTAGACAAGATAAGAAAATAAAGGGCATCCAAATGGGTGCAGAGGAGGTCAAACTCTCCCTTTTTGCTGATGACATGATCTTATACTTAGACAACCTCAAAGCCTCAACCACAAGACTCTTGGAAGTCATCAAAGAATACAGTAATGTCTCAGGATATACAATCAATGTCCACAAGTCAGTTGCCTTTGTATACTCCAAGAATAGCCAAGATGAGAGGTTAATGGACACAACTCCTTCACCATAGCCCCAAAGAAAATGAAATACTTAGGAATATACCTAACAAAAGAGGTGAAAGATCTCCATAAAGAAAATTATGAAACCCTAAGAAAGGAAATAGCAGAGGACTTTAACAAATGGAAGAACATACCATGCTCATGGCTGGGAAGAATCAACATTGTCAAAATGACTATACTTCCCAGAGCAATTTACCGATTCAATGCCATTCCTATTAAAATACCAACATTCTACTTTCCAGACTTGGAAAAAATGATTCTGTGCTTTGTATAGAACCAGAAAAAACCCTGTATAACTAAAGCAGTTCTTAGTAATAAAAACAAAGCCAGGGGTATCACCATACCAGATTTTAGGCTGTATTACAAAGCCATTGAGATCAAGATAGCATGGTACTGGACAAAAATAGAGACATAGATACTTAGAATCATATAGAAAACCTGGAAATGAAACCAACAACTTACAGCCACCTAATCTTTGATAAACCAAATAAGAGTGTTCACTGGAAGAAAGACTCCCTATTCAAGAACTAGTGCTGGAAAAATTGGATATCCACATGTAAAAGACTGAAACTGGAAACCTCACCTTTCTCCACTCACAAAGCACGGACCTGGGCTCAGCGCCTGTGGCTCACCAGACTAAGGCGCCAGCCACATACACCTGAGCTGGTGGGCTCGAATTCAGCCCAGGCCCGCCCAACAACAATGACGGCTGCAACCAAAAAATGGCTGGGCGTTGTGGCAGGCACCTGTAGTCCCAGCTACTTGGGAGGTGGAGGCAAGAGACTTGCTTGAGCCCAGGAATTGGAGGTTTCTGTTAGCTGTGATGCCACAGCACTCTACCCAGGGTGACAGCTTGAGGCTCTGTCTCAAAAAAAGCACAGACCTGCAACATCTCATGCCCTGTCCACACCTCTCAAGAAAATGTCCAAGATTCTGGACTCCATGGGGGACAGGCTTCCAGACCTCAGGGTGAGAGTGGAGGAGAATGCTGGGACTTCAGAATTGCAGGTAGAGAATATATACAGTTTTCTACAGTTTTAGGCCTGGCGGGAGAGTGCCATGGAACCCTGGTAGGGGAAGGAGGTCCGGTTTTTAGAGGGTCTCTCCTGCGGAATAAAATGGGGGGATATTTGGTTTTTTTTGTGTGTGTGTGTGTGTGTGTTTTGGCCAGGGCTGGGTTTGAACCCACCACCTCTGGCATTTGGGGCCAGTGCCCTACTCCTTTGAGCCACAGGCGCCACCCAAATGGGGGGATGTTTGAACTCTGCTTACTTGTTTATAGAAAGTATACAGCAAGCTGTTCTTATGAGAGAGAGGACTCCTGTCCACTTGACAATGGATTTTGTACCTATTGTTTGTATCCTTGGGGTTGCAGCTTGCCTCAGCAGGGTTGATGTACCTTCTTCAACCTTTTCTCTTCGCTCAGCTCCAAATCATCAGCTTACTTGCTAAACTTCTGTCCTCTAACTCTCCTTCTGGATGGGAGCCTCTGTGGAAAGCTGGTTTGCGTTGGCCACCTTGCCTCCGCCCCCAAAAGCCTTACTTTTATATTTAAAGGAAGAGGCTGAACTTTGTAAAATATGATGAGTCACAATATGTAAATAAGCCAGGGGGGAAAATTAAAATATAATTTAGATGTAGGTTGCAGAAAGTGATGACAATCTTACTGAGAGCTTTTTTGCCCATAGTAAATTAGAATTTCTTTTTCTTTCTTTCTTTCTTTTTTTTTTTAGAGACTGAGTCTCACTTTATTGCCCTTGGTGGAGTGCTGTGGCGTCACACAGCTCACAGCAACCTCCAACTCTTGGGCTTAGGCGATTCTCTTGCCTCAGCCTCCCGAGTAGCTGGGACTACAGGCACCCACCACAACACCCAGCTATTTTTCTGTTTTTTTTTTTTTGCAGTTTGGCCAAGGCTGGGTTTGAACCTGTTACCTTCGGTATATGGGGCTGGCACCCTACTCCATGAGCCACAGGCGCTGCCCCAGTATATTAGAGTTTCAAAGTGAGCCTTTTAGTAAATATGGAGTCCCTACGAATTATCTTATTTACTTCATATACATACCTTGAAATTCCAACATATAGTTATGAATATGTTTTTATTTATTTATTTTTATTTTTATTTTTATTTTTATTTTTTGAGATAGAGCCTCAAGCTGTCACCCTGGATAGAGTGCTGTGGCATCACAGTTCACAGCAACCTCCAATTCCTGGGCTCAATCAAGTCTCTTGCCTCTGCCTCCCAAGTAGCTGGGACTACAGGCGCCCGCCACAATGCCCGACCATTTTTTTTTTTTTTTGGTTGCAGCCGTCACTGTTGTTTGGCGGGCCCAGGCTTGATTTGAACCCGCCAGCTCAGGAGTATGTGGCTGGAGCCTTAGCCCATTGAGCCACAGGTACCGAGCCAGTTCTGAATATCTAAATCTAAGATTACAGAATGTTTAATACAGAACAAAATAGAAAGTGAAAACATATAGAAAGAGTAAAATCAGCAAGATGGCAGACTAGAAGTCCCATGTTCATGTATTCCTCACATGGCATCAGAAATTTGAGATCCATCTATGGGAAGAAATGCTTTAATGACAGTCCAGCCCAGTGGTTCACAGCTGTAATCTCACTTAGAGGCTTAGGTGAGAGGATCACTTCAGTCCAGCAATTTGACAGAAGCCTAAGCAATAGTGAGGCCCTGACTCAAAAAAATGTGATTTTTAACCAGGTGTTGTGGTGGGCACCTGTATTCACACCTACTAAGGAGGCTGAGGCAAGAGAATTGCTTAAGCCCAGAGTTTGAGGTTGCTGTGAGCTGTGACTCCACAGCACTCTATGGAGGGTGCCATAGTGAGACTGTCTCAAGAAGAAAAATATATATGTTTATGAGAGCTTTGGGACCCAGAGTGGAGATTTTGAAATCCCTCTAATGCCCTTCAGAAGGCTTTCACTCACTTGGCAAACAGGAGGACCTCTAGTCTTGGTTACAGACTGGAGAATGGCCTGCTCAACTTTGTCCCATTGAGAAATCTAAAGTTATTATGTGGGCCTCTTCAACTCCTTTTAGCCATGATCTGGGAGTGGTCCTAGCCAAGTAGAGACCTACCGGGTGGTCCTCACTCATTATCATAGAGACCTTGGCACATTTGTGAGTGTGTGTTTACTCATGTATCTATTCATGTGCTTACGTACATACATACACACAGTAGAACATGAAGAGTTGACGACATCCCTACACTGACCACCTTTTCAAGTTGGCTAATATTCACAGACCACACATACAGCACATGTTTGTGTAAGTAAACACTAGTAGTGTTTGTGTTAGTAGTGTAGGTCTAGTTGCTTATGCTAATCATCTCCGTATATTGATAAATGTATTACAGTCCCTTGAGGGGTCAATTTAGAGAAGTTTTGCTGTATATGTGTGCGTGCATGTGTGAGTGTGTGTGTGCCCCATTGAACACACACACTCACATATAATTACATATGTAAATAACAGTCTTTTTAAAATCAAATCATAGATGTGTACATTAATGCAATCATGGGGTACAAAGTATACAATGTACTCAGCCCTACTATGAAACCGATTTATACTTTTCTTATGAAAGCTATAACCCAATTATAGCCCACGTGAATAACAGTCTTGATAAATGTATCCTAAGCCAGAGATAATTATAAAGCAACAGTTATTTTGTAATAAGAGAGACATTAATATATCCTCAAGAATATGCTAAACTCTTAAGACATAATATATTTAAGTAATGTAGCTGCTAGGTGTGGTAGCTCAAGCTTGTAATCCTACAATGCTGGGAAGTCAAGGAGCTTGAACCCAGGAGTTCAAGACCAGCCTGAACAAGAGCAAGACTTCATCTCTACTAAAATTTGAAAAACTTGGTAGCACCCATAGTTAAGTGGGTAGGGTGCTGGCCACAGACACCAAGGCTGGCGGGTTCGAACCTGGCCTGGGGCCAGCTAAAAAAACAACAGTGACAGGCTTGGCACCTGTGGCTCAAGCGGCTAAGGCACCAGCCACATATAACTGAGCCAGCAGGTTTGAATCCAGCCCAGGCCCGCCAAACAACAATGACGGCTCTAACCAAAAAATAGCCAGGCATTGTAGCGGTCACCTATAGTCCCAGCTACTTGGAAAGTGGAGGCAGGAGAATTGCTTGAGCCCAGGAATTGGAGGTTGCTGTGAGCTGTGATGTCACAGCACTCTACCCAGGGCGACAGCTTGAAGCCCTGTCTCAGAAAAAAACAAAAAACAATGACAACTGCAACAACAAAAAAAAAAAGCTGGGCTTTGTGGCAGGCACCTGTAGTCCCAGTTACATTGGAGGCTCAGGCAAGAGAATCGCTTAAACCCAGGAGTTTGAGGTTGCTGTGAACTGTGATGCCACAGCATTCTACCCAGGGTGGCAGCTTGAGACTCTGTCTCAAAAAAAAGCAAAAAAATGAAAAACTTCCCAGATATACTGGAAGGTACTTGTAGTCCCAACTACTCGGGATCCTGAGGCAAGATTATCTCTTGAGCCCATGAATTGGAGGTTGCTGTGAGTTATGACTCCATGGCACTCTACCTAGAGTGACATAATGAGAGAAAAAAAATACACGGAATAGATACCTTTAACGATGTTAAAACGGGAAATTAGAGCATATAACAATTATCATGGTTCATATAAAAACAAAATTTGAAGTTAAATAACAATAGACTTTCTTACATTTGTGGAGATTCTTAGTGTTCTGCTAAAATTACTGACTATACTTTGTGCAGAATTTTATTTGAAACTTTCTTTTTTTTTATTAAATCACAATTGTGTACATTGGTGCAATCATGGGGCACAATGTGCTGACTTCATATACAATCAGAAATATTTTCATTGAACTATTTAACATAGCCTTCATGGCCTTTTAATCACTATATGAAGATATTTATATTCTACATTTAGTAATTTTCACTTGTACCCTTGTAAGATGCACCGTAAGTGTGATCCCACCAATCACCCTCCCTCCATTCATCCTCCCCCCTCCCCATCCCTCCCTTGCCCCCTCCCCATTTCTTGTGCTATAACTGGGTTTTAGCCTTCATATGAAAGCTATCAGATTAGCTTCATAGTAGGGCTGAGTACATTGGATACTTTACATCTTGATCTACATAGTAATGAGCACTTCTAAGAAAATGAAAATAGGATATCTTTGTCATTCATTCTTTCTTTGTGGCATTTTAGAAGAAATAACGTTGGGTAAAATTTTTACTTTTCACTGCAAAGAATTGATTCATTGATTCTATCTTCTGTTTTTATGAGGTATCCAGTCCCAATAAACCTGTCATTTAGCAGTCTTGGGTGGGATAGATGAGACAAGAAAAATCCCAGTTCTGTTGGACAGAAGAACTTCTGTACAGATGTCTGTGTGAGAGCACTACACACAGACTAAATGGTAGAAGTGAGGGCTGCACAGCATCCTACTTGTTTATCCAAGTGGCACATTTGATTCTCCTGTAAAGGTGAAGACTTCAGCCTCAAGAACAACAGGGCCCTGTTACAATTTAAGAGTTCTAGGAGCCAACTTAGGTCACATTGCAACCTCTATAAGCTTTACTAATGTGAAGAAAACACAGAAACCAAGGAATGTGTTTATACAAGTCCATTGGTGGAAGATCAACAAATGAGAAATTCATGGTGTTCCTACTGTTTCCTTTATAGACCTTCATAGTGATTCTTCTAGTGGAATGAAAGGATAGATTCAGTAACACTGTGAACGTGGACCACAAAACACTTGGAGATATTATATCAATATCTTGAGCAATGAGTCATTTCAGCATAACCCCCAAAACAGACTTTTCTAACAATAAATTTCAAGAGGTTACATACGATGTTTGTTTATTTAGCATTCCATCTCCAGGCTCACAATAGGTAGTAATTATTGAATGAACTGTAACATCTGTTATGTAGTAAAACCATGATATTTTTAGGTACATGTTGGACTTTAGAAACTGTAGTGACTTTTGGATCAAATGTGCTAACAGTAAGAAATAGTGATTAAAAAAAAAGATGAATAAATAGCATAACATTTAGTAAATACCATTTAAAACCCAGGTAAAATACTCTTCCTGACCTCAAGGGTTTATTCATGAGCTAAATCTCTCCCAAGAATGTTAAAAAAAAAGCATAAGAGAAAGAAAATTCTCATTATTTTGTAACATTTTTGATATATAAAACACAAGTACCTTAAAATTCACCCATTCAGGTTAACCAGTTCGATGAAAACATTTCAAATTGTATATAAAACCAGCACATTATACCCCATGATTGCGTTAATGTACACAGCTATGATTTAATAAAAAAAAATTCACCCATTCAATGTACAACACTGTGATGATTTTTAATAACTTTACCAAGTGTTGTAATCATTAACATAAATTAATTTAAAAGAATTTCATCCCTCTAATAAGAACCCTCCTAGCCATTCCTAAGCCCTATTCCTGGCCCCTGGCCCCTGGCCCAGGCCACTACTAATCTACTTTTTGTCTCTTTATATTTACCTTATCTGCAAATTTCATATCAATAGAATAATAGAATATGTGATGTATTTTTTTCTGTCTTCTTCACTCAGCATAAAGGTTTTGAAGCTGTGTCAGTATTCTGTACTATTTTTCACCTGGATAACATTCTACTATATAGATATGATGTATTGTGATCAGTGTGTCTTGTCAACACATACCTATGTATTTATAAATATGTGTGATATACAAGTACAATTATGGAATTAAGATTTACATAATTAACATCAGTGAACTGTACTGATACCTTAAAAATGGTTAAAATGGTATATATTTTGATGAAATATAGAAATACATTAGACAACACTTAAATGTATGAAAACTTATATTAATATAGACTAATCTGAAAAACTTTATTTTTCATAAAAAAGCAGACTACATGCTATAATACCCTTGTCTAGAGTTGATAAGTACATACAAACAATATCTTATTTAAGCATACGTGCAGTACAATTACTTTTCAAAAGTACTAGGAATTCTATCTGGTGTTTATGTATGAGTTAGTGGGTGGGAAGGTGGATAAGTGGAGGATGATATGAGTAGATGTAAAGTACTAATAATGCTCCACTTTATTTTTTTTTTTTTTGAGACAGGATTTTGCTTTCTTGCCCTGACTACTCTGCACTGGCATCATCATAGCTCACTACACTCTCAAACTCCTGAGTTCAAGTGATCCTCCTGCCCCAGCCTCCCTAGTAGCTAGGTCTACAGCCTATCTCACCACACCTAGTAACTGTTCCACTTTTTAAGATGGATGTTGGGGTCACAGGTGTACATGTAAAGTAAAGGAGCTTTAAAAAAAGACATAAAAAAAAAACAAATTCATTGAAGATGTATGATTTCACAGCAGCCACTTTTAAATCTTCCATTGAAAATTGGCTTTGGGATTTGAAATAGTTTGTTTCCTAGAAGAAAGTCTATATTTGATATTCTACAAGAAGAAAATCTGTCACATAAATCCATCAAGAGCAAAAAAGTAAATAAATAAAAAAAATAACATAGGATTTTTCTGTCTTGACTCTTCAGACGTGTTATTATGTAGTTACCAGCGTATAATGAATGCAGGTTCACTTCACCAGCTTATCACATAGAGGAATCAACGTCTCTGAGGACCTGCTTCAGATGATTTTATTAGCAACTGCTTAAATTTCATCTTTCTTCCTGCATGACCAGCCAGAGGATAGTGTATCAAATTTTACTTCACTGCCATTATTATGGTTGCATTCTGTATTTTTATGCTCTCATAAATCTTATTGAGTATAACCATTTTATGTAAATTTGATCTAGAAGTAAGTTAAGGATAACAATGTTTAAGATAATATATTAGAGAATATATATAGAGAGAACACTTTAACACATGGCCCAGCTGATGCAGTAAAAGACTTTGATAAGATCATTTAAAAATTGGCATTTGAGATTCTAAAAAGCCAGTTAAGTTAAATAACAAATTTATTCAGCTCTAATGAATATTTGATTGGCTTTCAGAGATAATTGCCCTCTATCAGGGTCATAGCATTAACATGAAGATTAGCCATTATCTTCTCAGTGAGAAATGGAAAGAAATCCCTACTAAACTTTTTGAAGGAGATTTTCAATAAAAACTTTGCACACTGTTGATATTGATCATGATTTGAAAATGTTTTTTAAAATCTGCTTTGTATAATTCAGAAGGAGTATTTCTATGTTCAGAGAAATAGTTTCAAAGGCATGATAACATACACTCTTATATGATCAACCTCTGTTACATCTTGTTGGCATGTCTGTTGTGGGTTATTTTTTGCTCCCGTTTGGTAATTCTTATTCATTTTTACTGTGCATCAATAAAATACTTTGGGAGAAAGTAATTTAAAAATTAACTAATAAGACATTTACTTAAAAAGATATATGCTGGGCGGCGCCTGTGGCTCAAAGGAGTAGGGCTCTGGCCCCATATACCAGAGGTGACGGGTTCAAACCTGCCCCTGGCCAAAAAAAAAAACAACTGAAAAAAAAAAAAAAGATATATGTCAGGGTCCTGCCCCGGGGCAGGGTCCTTTAAGACTTGAGGAACCGGCAGCCATCAACTTGGGATAAAATGAACTTAGAGTGGTAAGAGATAAAGAGACAGAACACGTAGAATAGAGTTTGTGAGGGTGGGACCTAGGGGTCCACTGCTAGTTTGTGGGACTTTAGTGAGTGGCCTTGAGTGTTTGTTCCACCCAGCTTTTATTGAAGGCTATTTTCCCATTTAGTCAAAAGGATAAGCTGAGGAAGGGAGTAAAAACATCAGCAGTTTCTCTGAGTAAGCATGTTAGTTCTTATTTTAGCTATAATCACTAACTTTATGGGTCTGGGCAGCCTTCACAAATCTGAAACCTGAGCCTTGTGTGGGGGCAGCCACCTGTCTGTGGTCACACACACAGATCCTTTGGAGGAGGTTAAATCCCTCTAGTTTCTCTGTGGAGTAGATGTGGTGGCATCAGTTCTCCTCTGAAGAATCAGTGGAAAAGAGGAATTTTCCCCTTATTGTCACGTAGATGCTTTTCCCTCTGTGATTAGGGTATAAGCCCCGCTGCCCGTATCTCAGGGCTCAACTTGTTCCTTTGATCTCTGCCCTGGCCATAATACAAACCCCCACGATGGGTATTTGCTTTGACTGTTGACTGGCAGAGGTCGGCCTGGTTCCTTCCCAAGCCTTGCAGGCAGCTTCTGCTCTGGCCACTGTTCTTCAGAGGGTTTACAGACCCAGCGGGGGTGTTGGCAAACTGTGTCCCCCCCCAAAAGCTAGGCTTCCAGTAAAAGCAGAAACTGCCAGACAAGTAATTTAACTGTCAGTTTAAAAGTAAACTAACTAAACTATTTTTATTCTGCCTTGCTTAGCTTATTTCTCCATTTCCCCCCTTTTCTGGGGGTGTTTTCCCTTACCGAGAATGGGGTCTTTTGTCCCCATTTCTCCCTGCAGATATTGTTGCAGTAAGTGGACAATATAGCTGACTAGGTACAGATGATCATAAGAAATTAGGCATTGCTCTTGAATCGGATGTGGGATTGTGAAGACTGTCTGACACTGATCTCACCCATAAAACTGATGTGCTGGAATTCTATATCATTACAATTGATATGATTTCACAAGCAATAATACTGATGTTGAAAATCCAGATACTTTGGAAAAAATTAGTAAGAAATAAAATCTTGAAAATGAGTGGTGTAATAAACTGCATAAATTATCATGCAAAAAGATGAAAATATTCTGTATTCAAATGAAACTTCTTTCATAGGTAAACTTGTAGAGATGTATAATTTTAAAATTATTGACAACTGTCAAACTATAATAGGAAATCTCCAACAGAGGCACAGAAGATGGGGGGCATAGGCATATCATGCATCTAAGACACATCTGTTGTCATACTCCTTGAATAAATTATCTACATCATAATAATAGATTATTATCTATTAATATGCAGAAGTGTTACAAGGGAATTCCAGCATCAGAGTAAAATTATGGCATTTCCACGTGAAATTTACTAGAGAAATACTTCCATGTTATAACAACAACAGGAACAAGAGTCTGAAATATCTAGTTTGAAATCTAATAGATGATTGTATTTTACAAATTGTTACAATAAATATAAGAAAGAGATAAAGTTATCTTACTCATATAAAAACTACAGTCTGGGAGACAAAAGTTAAAACTATTAAAATAATGACAGAGTAGCACTTAACATCAAACGTATGAGTGCAAGTCCTAATTATAATAAGATGTTTAACTGCTATGTCACTGTGAGATTATATAATTTAGGCCCAGAAGGATAATGTTATTTTCTCTACTTAGGTGTGCTGGCATAAAACTACCTTTATATGCTTTATAACACATCTTAAATATTACGCATCTTTGATGACACAGCTTAAATATTCCCTCCTCTATTCTCTCAAGCAAAGTCAGCTTTAGATACTTCTAATCTCACTTTGTCCTATGTCTGTTAGCTGAAAAGACAGCTACTATCATATTTCAAACATTCTTAAATGTGTATTTCCTATAATATAATACCATCAAAATTGATGTGTGTTATAATATATGTGATAAAAGAGCATTAGGTCATAATTTTGATTAACAGTTTATTTTTTGTTCTCATTGGTATGTAAAATAATTTTGACGTGATCATTGGGGATTTAGATTTGCTGGAATGCAATAATAAATATATATGCCTGTCTTCATCACCAGACAGTGAGCCCAAGAGTGAGATCTATATCATGATCTTTTATAAGTTATATAGTCCCCAAAAGAATGTCTGTCATATAATAGGTGAACAATAAATGATTGAGTGGTGGTGCCTTATATACAGCCTGCTAATTATCATTTCATTTAAAACATTAAATCTCGGGGCAGCACCTGTGGCTCACAGAGTAGGGCCACGGCCCCATAAATTGGAGGTGGCAAGTTCAAGTCCGACCCGGGCCAAAACTGCAAAAATAAATAAATAAATAAATCTTTAAAAAATTAAATATTTTCCATAAGGACATATAGCACAAACACAATAAAGTAAAATCAACAACATGTGTCCTCAGGTCCAGATTATTTATACTGTCCCAGGAAGCCTTGTTTTTCATTAGATTGATTTTTTAAAAAGTTAAAAGGTTCACATACTAAGAATAAACGAAGTACATAACCAATACGAATAACTAGATGGCAAGGCACCTGGCAATTTTACAAATTTTGGAAAGAAATGCCTGGGCACAAATGCGGCCCAAACACTTACTAACTGGTCATCTCAATAATTTAATTTTACGCTATGAATATCATGACCGTATACTTCATTGTCCAATGTAAGAATCTTTTGAAAATAAAAGGGGGCATTTTGAGTTACTATATCAGGACAACTTTTGTGAACTAGAATTGACTTAGGTAGAATGAATACATGTACTGTATAGATACAGTTAACGTCCACCCTAACTCTCCATACCAGGGAGTGTGAGAGAGGCAATAGGAAAAGTTTTATATGTGTGTGTTTTCTTCCATTTCTATACTTATCACTTTTATTAAGGATCTTATCATCTATTTGGCACATAAAATAACTTTCTTGAGGTATAGTAAACTGAATCCATTTAAAGGGTATAAATGAGGTTCAATAGATACATTTATTCATGACTATTACCGCAATCAGGATATGAAACATTCCCATTATCCTCATTTGCATGATAGCTTCTCCACCTCAACCCCATTCAATCACTGACCTGTTTTCTCTGTATTTAGATTAGTTTGATTTTATTAACTGTCATATAAATGGGATAATACATCAGGCACTTGTCGGCATCTGTTTCTTACGAACTAGTGATTTTGAGATTCACGTGTATCATGTTCTATATCAGTGGTTCATTCCTTTTTGTTAAGTAGTATTTCATTTCATGGATATATAATTTTGTTTTTATATTTGCCTATTGATGGAAATTTAGTTTCTCTCATTTTTTATCTTTGATGAGTAAAATTTGTTTCAAATATTTAAACATTTGTATAAACATTTGTTTAAATGTATTTTTGTGGACATGTGTTTTTAGTGTTTTTGGGGTAGAATTGCTGATTTGTATGATAACTATGTGTGTAATTGTATGAGAAACTGCCAAATATTCCTTCAAAGTAATTGACAATTTTTAAATTCCAACCAGGAGTATAGTTTCCCCACATTTTTTCTAACAATTATTTTCATCTGTATTCTTTGTTGTTTTCTTTGTTTCTTTTACTGTTAGCCATTCTAGAGTGAGAGTGTGTGTGTGTGTGTGTGTGTGTGTGTTTTAACAAAGTGTAGCTTTAATTAGCCTTCCCCTGACAGGTAATGCTTTTAAGCAAGTTTTATGAGTGACTGACTACCCACGTATATTTTTTTCTGAGGTGTTAGCCTATTTTAAACATTTTTAATTGGATTGTTTGTATTATCATTATTAAATTGTATGATTTTAACATAATCTGGATACAAATGTTTTCTTATATACATATATATGTGTATTTCAAATAATTTCTCTAATTGTGTGGTTCGCCTTTTTGTTTTCCTAACAAGAGCTTTTGAAGCACAAATGTTAATACTAATGAAGTCTTAAGTTTTAATAGCCGGCATAATTATCTTATAAAGAAATGCTACAAAATAGGAACATAGCAATTAATATGATTTCACAAGCAATAATACTGATTTGAAAATATAGATACTTCCTTGGAAAAAATCATTGAGAAATAAAAATAATCTTGAAAATCTCTTGTGTAATAAGCTACATAAAGTAAATTATGCAAGTAGATGAAAATATTCTGCATGCAAATGAAACTTTACTTCTCTCATAGGCAAACTGGTGGAGATGTATAATTTTTAAATTACTGACAATAGTATAATCTAATTTTTGAGAACTTTGTTTTTAATTAATTTCAGTTTTAATTTATTTTGGATTTTTTCAATATCTGTTTGCTACTTTTTCCAAAATATGGTACACATTAAACAGCCTCTTTTATTGCTTTATCTTTTTACAATCTATCCTGTATTTTGGAATCCTGTTAAAAATAAGGTGTCAAGATTTTTAAATACTAGAGATTGAACATATACATCAAAATTAGTGATATTTTAGGTGTAAAATATTGTACTAGTATTTGTCATTACTTTGTTGCTTTAACAACATACAGTGGTGGCCCAGATCACTTGTAAGAATATTTTATCTCCTGGGCGGCACCTGTGGCTCAGTGGGTAGGGTACTATATATATATATATACACACACACACACACACACACACACACAAACACTGAGGGTGGTGGATTTGACCCCAGACCTGGCAAAACTGCAACAAAAAATAGCCAGGCGTTGTGGCGAGTGTCTGTTGTCTCAGCTACTCTGGAGGCTGAGGCAAGAGTAATCACCTAAGCCCAGGAGCTGGAGGTTGCTGTGAGCTGTGATGCCGCAGCACTCTACTGAGGGCAATAAAGTGAGATTCTGTCTCCAAAAAAAGAATATGAGAATATCTCCTCAATTTTCTAAATAGCCAGTCTGTAATATGCCTTAACACACTGAATTTATTTCAATTAAGATTATTTTAATTATTTTCTGTTGTCATTTATAAATAAGCCTTGTGATATTATTTATCCTAATGCTTCTATTGTACTTATATTTCCAATTTTCTGTAGTATATCTATTGGGTGCCTTCTGTATACTAGATCTTTATAAATATTCATCAATTATAAGTAGGTATGAGCATCTGCATTTATTTTGGTGTTGTCACGTCTTAGTCTATTATGTTAAAATCTATACAAATCTTAATTTTTTTCTTTTTGCTTTCCTTTTTGTTATGCTAAGGTGTATAACTGGGGAATTATTCATGTATGAACGTTATATTTTCTATATAATTAATTTCAAGATCAAAAACTTATAATAAGTATATGTTGAGTATGATAGAGTAGAGAACTGATTGAAATAGCATTTCTTCCTTCCTCAAATAATACTCCTCTGTAAAATAAACAAGATTGAAAACAAAAATGATACTACTGTCTATATGGCTACAGCAGTGAAGGAGAGAGGAGAAAAAAAAGCATCTTGGATGTTTATAACGTTTAGATATTTCCTATTAGAAAAATTCACACTTTGGTTTCCCCTTGAGAGCAATGCAAGTTTTATATAACAGTAGGTAATGTGTACAATTCTACCTTGAGACCAGGCAAGTGGGAACTGTGCCCTGGTCCCTGAAATTGGCCCCAGCCAGTAGTGGTGTTGTGGAGAGTTGCTTCCCCCAGGATAGGAACTCTTCCACCACTTTTTCCTATGAATGTGTTCAACCAGATGGCTCTAAAAGGTTAATGACTCATAATGATGAGACTGACTGAGAGCCCAATGGCCAGATCTCCTTCACAGGATGGTAATCTTGAGAACATATCACCCCCAGCTGACCTGCAATGAACGTTGAATCTATATTTTTGTTTTCCCCCAATTTGGTAAAGTAGTGAAGCAGTAACATATTTGATATATTCCCATTATATCTGTGATACGTGAGTTTCTCTACTACTACATTTGAAACCTTTACTTTGAAGTCATTGAGAAAAAGATTAAAAAGTATATAACAATAAAAATTTCATGATAGGTATCATTTATCAGGTAAATAATAATAAATATATAATTATATAAGTTGTTCTTAATTTGTGAGACACTATCTTTAGAAGAATATTTTATGTTGTTTTAATCATTCCCTGGTTATTGGCAAGAGATGCCCATATAATATTGGGCAGTGTTATCAAAATACATAAAAGGCCAGCCAAGAAAATTGTCCTGGTCCATAGGCCAATTAAATAAAATTTGTATTTTCTTCAGATTCAAATTGAAATAGAGAATGAATGCAAATGACTGTCACCTCTCAATTGCTTTTATAATTGCATCAACTTAAATGGAATAATTTTCTTCCAGAAATTTATCTCCACACTAGTAAAATGCAGAGACCAAATTATAAGAAGAGTGTAAATTTGCATAGAAATATATATATTTTTGAAAAAGTTAACTTTTTTTTTTTTTTTTATAGACACAGTCTCACTTTGTCACCCTGGGTAGAGTGCCGTAACATCACAGCTCATAGCAACCTCCAGCTCTTGGGCTTAGATGATTCTTTTGCCTCAGCCTCCCTAGTAGCTGGGACCACACGTGCCCACCACAACGCCTGGCTATTTTTTGTTGCAGTTTGCCTGGGGCTGGGTTTGAACCGTCCACCTTTGGTACATGGGGCCGGCACCCTACCCACTGAGCCACAGGCACTGCCCCCCAAAAATTAACTTCTAAAGAAAAAATAGTAAGAATTAGAAATGTCACGGCTTTCAAAATTGCCTCTGGTTTTTAAATCTCCATCATTGAGAATGTTATTACTCTTTTCCTGTTTGATGTGCAGTACAGGCAGTTTCAGTAAATGAACCTGCAATGCCGTATGTCCTTTGAGCAACATTTTGCATAAACCTAGATCCCAGATAGTTTCTCCCTCAGCTCAGGGAAGAATTAGGTATTAATAGTTGGTATGAAACAGTTTTTCCATATTCAGGAAGAAGCGACTCTTATTTGATTCTAGAACAAACCTACTAAAATCATCTTAATGATAATTCTTTCTTTAAAACAAATAATTATGTTATTAGTATGAAATGTCTGTTTTCCTTAAGTACTAAATTGGACAGTTGAAATCTCTTCTGTTCACTTTAACACTTTTTTAAAAAAAATTATTGTGAATGTACAACCTCATTCTTCCAAAGGCATGTTATATCTTGTGATTATCTTTCAAATTTTTAAGAACAATTTTCATGCAAACATGAGATGCGCATTATTTTCAAATATGAGTTCCATCATGAAAGCAATGCAGCACAGACAGCTCACATTATCAACAAAGTGTTTTGGAAGGATGTGGTTAATGAATTCACTGTATGCGGATGGTGTGAGAAGGTTCATTACTGAGATTTTCAATTTGAAAATGAGCCATGTGGGTCACCTGAGACCAAAGTGGATAATGAATGATGAGCCGAAAGATGTAGCAGAAGTTAATCTATCTCAATGTGTGAATGAGAGCAAGGTTTGACTTTACTATTCTAATGATGTTAGACAATTCGAAACAAACTGGCAAGGTAAAGAAGCCGAATAGTTGAGTTCCACCTGAATTAAACACAGAGCTATCATCTCAAAGCTTGCCTGTCTTCCTGCCACAACATAAAAGCAAATCATTTCTATAGGATATTGTTATGTCTGATGAAAAATGTATTCTTTATAACAATCACAAGTGTTTGACACAACAGTTGGATAAAGTGCAGAAACACAGTCCAAAAATGAATATTTATCAAGAAAAGTTAATGAAGTCTGTTCAGTGGTCCTGTGCTGATATTATCCACTACAACTTCGTGAAACCTGGTCAACTGATAACAGCAGATCTCTACTGCCACCAATTGGATGAAATGATGAGAAAGCTTACAATTAAGTGGACGAGATTAGTCAATAGAGACAGGTGAATTCTCTAGCCAGACAACACTTTACAAACAATGCCGCTAAAACTACAGAAGCTGGACTTGGAAACTCTGTCATCCACTGTATTCACCACTTGCAGCAATTGCCTTCTACTTCTAGCAGTCTTTGGACTTCTTACAAGGAAAAATATTCAATTCTCAACAAGCTATGGATATGCTTTTTGCAATTTCATTGCCCTTGCTCTGCAGACTTCTTCACTGTTGGCATAACAAGCTACTGTTAGGGTAGCAAAACTATGTTGGCAGCTTGGGTGCACACTTTGATTAATTCCACTGTTCCAAGTGTGAGATATAATAAACTATGCTTTTTATCTGAAATCAGACATTTCAGATTTAATGACCTATAAAAGAATTACTTGGACCACTTTCATATTTATGAGCGTGAAACCATGAAGCAGAGTAAATAATTGTAATATGTTTTACCTAACATGATTGGAAATGTAATTCAGATGTGGATTAGGATCATTTACTTAGAAGAAATGATTCATTTTTGTTGCCTTCAAATATCGAAACACCATTTTCCTGTCCTGGTTTAAAAATATTGTTCATCAAATTTAAACATGGCACGTTAGACACTGGACTGTGTCTGACCTTTCCAAGCTTACACTTAATAGGTGCTGTGTTAAAATAAAATGTTTATGCCTTAACATTCTAGAATCTAAATCTTAATTTTAATGCATTGTGTTGAGCAAAGACTGGTTATTTTCTACTTTTTCTTGGCACGTCGCTAGACTCCAGTTTTCAGTTTTATTTGCAGTTGGGCAAATTTGTGTGACTATATTGACAAACAAAATGTAGGAGGAAGCAGCGTTCAGTACTCCAGGTGTGGCCCGTCTAAATTCCCACAGGTAATAATCTTGCTCATTTTCCCTTCCCGGTGGAGAGAATGAGAACAGCTTCTACCCTCGGTAAAGATGCAGTGTTAAGGGGAAGGTGCTAGATTCCTGTATGACAATTTGAAGAAATGTCCAATCTGCAACATTCACAGCAGATAAGGAAGTAAGTGAGCAATAAGGTGTGGGGTACCTAAAATTTGGAGATTATTGTTCATCACAACAGTGAATTTTGCCTTTAATTGATACAGTGTCGTAGGTGAAAAAAAGCTGAAACTGAACATCCAGAGAACTGATAACTCTGAATTGCTCTGGTCTTTAACCCATAGCACTGTAAACTAATGAAAAGTTCTAGCAAAAAAGAGAAAAGAAACCAAGCTACTTTGAGATCTTTACTGAAAGGGAAATTTTGTGGAGTATAATGAAAGAATGTGAACGGTAATTTACTATAGACATGAGGAACGTAGTAAGTTGCACTTCATTTCAATATTTTTGTGATTTTACCAAGTGGTTTTAAAAATGCATTTGAAAGACATTTTATTATAATATATTCCATGTCACACTTCACACACACTAGTCCTTCACAAGTGATTAGAGACTTAATGCAAATATACTAAATAAGAGTTACTTAATAACACATGACCCATCTTAGCTGATTACTTAATTATATTTAGGAGAGGCAGATGTTTCTCAATGGCACTCTCTGAAACAGAATGTTTTGGTTTCATGTATTCAATCTCTATTTACTAATGTGCACTTTGATATGCTTTGTATTTAAAGTAGTGTTTGTATAATACACAATATTTTTATAGTAAATACCAGAATCTGATGCTTTGTATTTAAGGTGGTAGTTTCCTAATATATAGCATTTTTATAATAAATATCTGAATATAAAAAAAACCTTAATAATGAAACATTCTGGCAAGTTTTTTTGTTATTAAATCACAGCTGTATACATTAATGCAATTATGGGGTACAATGTGCTGGTTTTATATACCATTTGAAATATTTTCATCAAACTGGTTAACATAGCTTTCACTGCATTTTCTTAGTTATTGTGTTAAGACATTTATATTCCACATTTAGTAAATTTAACATGCACCCTTGTAAAATGCACCATAGGTGTGTTCCCACCAATTACCCTCCCTCCACCCATCCTCCCCCCCCTTCCCTCACTCTGCTCCTTCCCCTTCTTCTTGGGCTATAGTTGGGTTCTAGCCTTCATATGAAAGCTTTAAATTGGTTTCATAGTGGGGTTGAGTACATTGGATACTTTTTCTTCCATTCTTTAGATACTTTACTAAGAAGAATAAGTTCCAGGTCCATCCATGTAAACGCGAAAGAGGTAAAGTCTCCATCTTTCTTTAAGGCTGCATAATATTCCATGGTGTACATATACCACAATTTATTAATCCATTTGTGGGTCGATGGGCACTTGGG
>CAUYRH010112120.1:0-40647 GCA_963574655.1 Perodicticus potto
CTTGAAATCTCTCCCACTACCAGGAGCTTTGGTGTTTTCTGTATTCTTTTCTGTAAATCAATTCTGTCTTATCACGGACGGGTGGGGGGGGGAAATAATGTAATGAAGAATAATAAAATACATGTATTAAAAAAAAAAAAAAGTCAGTGGTTGGATCAGGTGAGTAGGGTGGGTGTTCCAATACAGTTATTTGTTTACTTACTAAAAACTCTCTCACAGACACAGCCCTGTGAGTAGTGGTGCAAGAGCCATATGTTGTTGGCCGAGATTTTCACTTGAGAGTTTCCTGTTACTCTATTGGTCTGCTATGCTTCTTACAGTCAGCCAGTGATTTTGATGCATAATCTCACAGATTTTTGCAATGTTTTCATCAGTTTGGCTCTTTACTGTCCTCCCTGACCTCCCTTCACCAGTGATGTTTTCTCTCCCTTCAGAAAAATGTTTAATCTATCTGTACACTGCTATTTTCTTCATGGCATTATTCCCATAAATTTGGACTAATTATGTCCCTGACTTCACTTCCACTACTGCCAAGTTTAACAAGAAATTTACACAGGTTTATTCTTGCTCCACTTCAAGTTCAAACATTCTTGCAACAGCATACAAACACACATGACAATAATGAATGCCACTTAACAACACACTGCCACATGTCAACAGGGACATAACTGTGAGACAATGATACACCAAGGTTATGAAACCTTACCAAGTTATTTGTACAATGTTGCCAACATAAGAGAAAGTTTGCAAACTTAGTTGTTAGACCTTAGGTAGATACCACAGAGTACTACTCACCTATATAAGGGGGAAACTGGAGACCATTATCTTAAGTGAAGATCTCAGGAATGGAAAAACAAATACCACATGTACTCTCTAGCAGTGGGGACTAAAATATAGGCACACATGGACACATAGAGACATAAACGACATTTGGAAATAAGAAAGGGGGAGGATGGGATGGGATGTGGGATAAAAATTTATCTATCAGGTACAATGAACACAATTCTGGTAATGGGCATACAAAAAGCCCTAACTTAAGTCTTTTTTTTTTTTTTTGAGACAGTCTCACTTTGCTGCCCTTGGTAGAGTGCCATGGCATCATATCTCACAGCAACCTCAAACTCTTGGGCTCAAGTGATCCTCTTGCTTCAGCCTCCCAAGTAGCTGGGACTACAGGCACCCAGCTACTCTTAGAGATGGGGTCTCACTCTGGCTCAGGTTGATCTCAAACTCCTAAGCTCAGGCAATCCATCCAACTCAGCCTCCCAGAGTGCCAAGATTACAGATGTGATCCTAGCACCTGGCCCACCTAACTTAAGCCATATAAAAGGTATCCATGTAACAAAAACATTTGTGCCCCCTTAATATTTTGAAACTAAAACTGAAAAAAAAATCATGTTAGAAGTATAATAAAGTAAATGGGAAGATAGACAATTGCTCTCAAGAATTTACACTGTATTGAAGAAGAAAAGGATGTTTATCAATATTAAATTTAACATTAATTAAAACTGGAAGTTCTCAGGTAATAAATTTGATTGAAAATGGTTACTCAAAGCAATTTGTTTGTGGAATATGTGTAACATAAAATGGTTAATTTTTTTTCCCATTTACAGAAGAACCTCCACCCTTGAGGATTGCAATATATCAACAACAATATAATCAATAATGTCCTAGATTTATGAAATCAAGTTGATCCCTTCACATCAATCAGACCAACTTTCATTAAATGTTTGAGTTAAATATCATGCCCTAGAAGGAAAAACAGATTAGAACAGCGGTTCTCAACCTGTAGGTTGCGACCCATGAAAATACATCCTGCATATCAGATATTTACATTACGATTCATAACAGTAGCAAAATTACAGTTACGAAGTAGCAAACGAAAATGATTTTATGGTTAGGGGGTTACCAGAACATGATGAACTGTATTAAAGGGTAGTGGCATTAGGAAGGTTGAGAACCACTGGATTAGAATTTTGTCATAGCTAAAAAATCAGATAAATTGAGAAGATTTTAGAGCTTCAGGGGACATTAGAAGTGGTGAAATCCACTCGCTTTATTTTAGATGAGGATTCTGAGGGTCAATATGGTGAACCCAATTACTCAATAAAAGCAATTTTAAAAAGCTGGCCCCTAAATGCCTACCTCCTTAAATAACCACTTACACCCACTGCTGTTCCAGACTGTTTCTCTCCATTACAGTCCCTCCATAGAAGCCAAGTTCTACATGCTGAATGTGATAATACGGGTTTCTTGAACTTTGGTTTATAGATCAACAGTAATGGGATCAGCTGGATGTTCACAAATATTTATTAAAATGCAAATCCTTGGGCCCCAATTCCAGATCTCCCAAATCAGAAACAGGGGTTGTGTACTTTCAAAAATCCACCAGGTGATGTCTCTGCATTCCATTTGTTAATTGCCATTAGTTAGTGTTTATCTCTCTTTTTTGACTATAGCTCAGCTGGAGGGCTTATCAAAACTGTGAAATACCAGAACTGCACCTGGAGGAAACTACATATGTGGACATGCTTGAACACACAGATGAATGCAGAAAACCAAACACAGTCTGTAGTCAAGTTAAAGACAACATACTAATGTCACTTTCCTGCTGTTAATGTTATTCTTCAGCTACATAAGATGTCATGATTGGGGAAAACCAGATGAAGAGGACACAAAAGGCACAAATGCCCAGGCTCTCACTGAGAGATTCTGATTCAGAAAATGAAGGGTAATTATAGGTGTGTTCATGTATGTGTAAGTTTATGTTTGCATATATGAGCATATATATGTCTGTGTTTGTGTGCATATTTATGTGTTTGTATGTGTGTGTTTGATTGTGTTTGTGGTACATACAATTGACCCTCAAACAACACCAGTTTGAGTCAGGGATCCCTTTACAAGCAATTTTTTTCAATAAATATATTGGGAACTATTTCAAATATTTGCAAGGTAAAGACCAAGCTGACTTCATTTTATTAAAACTAACTCCATCTTGTTCCTCAGCCTTCATTTTGCAGCAGCATGCATACCGAAAGCGTTAAGTAACTCACTCCCTCCCCACCCCTCATCCTTGTGTCTGCCCTGAGTGATAGCAGCTCCTTCCCAGACTAGCCAAGGACAAGTATTACTCAGTCCCTTAGACCTCTATCAGATCCCCCCACACCCCCTCCCTTTTTCCTTTCTGTACCCTTAAAAAACTCCTCCTTTTCCAGGCCATGGACTTCTCCATTTTCCTGCTGCGCCAGATGTGAGAGACCCCCAGCCTGGGTTGACTTGTAAATAAACCTCTTGCTTTTGCATCAGATTTAGTCTCTCGGTGATTTACGTGGGGGATCCCTTGAGCTTTGCACAACAGCAACCATTTGAAAAAACTCACCCACAAATCATGCAGCCTAGAAATATCCAAAAAAAAAAAGAAAAAGAAAAATATACGTTATGAATGCATAAAATATATGTAGATACTAGTTTATTTTAGCATGTACTTCCATGAAAGATACTAAAATCTATTATAAAAACTTGACATTATTAAAACTTACAAACACTTAAAGATCACCATGGCAACATTTGCAGTCAAGAGAAATGTAAACAAACAAAGTTACACTCTTAAATCATAACTGAGTCAAATTAACTGTAGTACATAGTGTGCTACACTAATCATTTCATAGCTACCTCCTGTTGCTTTTGCAGTGAGTGCAAGTATTCTGGCTATCTGTTTCAAATGCCCTATGATGCTAATGACCTCTAGGTAGAGTCTCTCCAGTTATTTAAATATCACAGTACAATGTGATTTCTCACTATCCACATGTATTTTTCACTCCATAGTGTAATACCCTATGAATAACACTATGGGACGCATATGATGTGCCCCTAGTGATACTGGAATTGATCTTAGGAAGCAGAGAAAAGTCATGACATCACAAGAAAAAGTTGAACTGTTTGACCTGTACCATAGATTGAGGTCTGCAGCTGTGATTGCCCCTCATTTCAAGATATATGAGTCCAGGCTAAGGACTAAAAGAGAAAAGAAAATTCATGAAGTCATCACTGCAGCTATGCCAATGCCAGGAAAATGTTGCATTTTTTTGTAAAAATGCCTTTTTTAAATCTCATATTCAAACTGCGGCCTTATGTAGGTGCAGCCTTGCCATGAGAAAGATACATGTAGACTCTACTATGATTTGAGAAAAAGCCAAGTCATCATGATGACAATCTAAAGCAAAAATAAGGTCACAGATCTAAAACTGGAAAATTTAATGTTGGCAAAAGATGGTTTGATAATTTTAGAAAAAAGTTGGTCTTAAGAAATGTCAAGACAACCGAAAAAGGTGGTTGGGCACAGTGGCTCCTGTCTGTAATCCTACCATTCTGGGAAGCTGAGGCAGATGGATTCCTTGAGCTCATGAGTTTCAGACAAGCTTGAGCAAGACCCATCTCTACTAAAAAAAACATCCAGGTGTTGTGGCAGGCACCTGTAGTCCCAACTACTGGGGAGGCTGAGGCAAGAGAATCTCTTGAGTCCAAGAGTTTGAGGTTGCTGTGAGCTATGACACCATAGCACTCTACCCAGGGTGATGGAGTGACCTCTGTCTCAAAAAAAGAAAAAAAAAAGAAAACCGTGAAAGCAGATTCTGTCAACCAAGAAGCAGCAGGTGAATTCATAGGCTTCATTAGAGAAATCATTGACGAGAAAGTATACCTACCTGGACAGATTTTTAATGCAAAAAAGTGCTCTATTCTGGAAAAAAAAAATGAAAAATGTCACAAAGAACACTGGTTAGTAAGGAAGAGAAGCTAGCACCATGATTTCAGGCAGGACAGGATAGGACTCTATTACTTTGTGTAGAGGCAGTCAAGTTTGTGATCGAGACTGAACTTATCTCTAAGTCTACTAACCCCTGAGATTTGAAGGGAAAGATAGTACCAGTGGCTAGTCTTTTGCTTCTACAACAAACAATTGGTTGTTCTTAAATTTGCTTATACTTACAAGACCCATCCTTCAATGCTTCATCCCTGAAGTCAGGAAGTACCTTTCCAGTAAGGTACTATCTTTTAAAGTTCTTTTAATATTAAACAATGACCTTGGCTGTGCCAGAACAAAAGACATAGAAGTGATCTATTTGCCTCAAAACAACATCTCTAATCCAATCTCTGGATCAGGGAATCGGAAGGACCTTTAAGGCCCATTGCACATGGTAGTCTACAGAAAGGATTGTCAATGCTATGGAAGAGAACCCTGAAAGAGAGAACACTGAGAGTCTGGAAGGACTACGAAGATGCCATGATTGTTATCTGAAAACCGTCAAGGCTGAGATAATAAATTTCTATTGGAGAAATTGTCCAGATGTTGTGTGTGACTTCACAGGATTTATGAGAGAGACTATCAAAGAAATCATGACAGAAATTGTGAAAGCAGTGTGGGATGAAGGGTTTCAAGATAGAGATTTTGGAGAAATTCAAGAGTTAATGGACACCACACCAGAGGAATTAGTAGAGGACAACTTGATGGATGTGAGTGCTTCTGATCCAAGACCAAATGATGAGATAGAAGAAAAGTGACATGAGACAATCTAGAAGAGGTGTTCCCATTATGGGAGTTAAGGTTGCCAACACCACTGCACAGTGCCACAATAGCTTTTGACTTCTTTCATGAGATGCACCTTTATATGATATGAGCACTGAGGATTGGTACATTGAAACGTTTTTGGAGAAATAAAAAAGTAGAAATATGAGACAGAAATTTCTGTAAAGTTACACTATGTCCCTGCCTTTCCTGCCTCCCCTTCCATGTCCTGCATCTTCTGCCTCTGCAACCCTGAGACAGTCAGACCAACCCTTCCTCTTCCTCCTCCTGTAAAGAGGATGACTTTGAAGACTTTTATGATAATCCACTTCCACTTAACCAATAGCAAGTACTTTTTCTTCTTATGATTTTCTTAATACCATTTTCTCTTCTCTAGTTCACTTCATTGTAAAAATACAATATATAATACATTGAATGCACAATGTATGTGTTAATCCACTACGTTATTGGTAAGTCTCTGGTCAACAGTAGACTATTAATAGTCAAGTTCTTATTTTTGTTTATTTTATTTTGTTTTTTATTGAGACAGAGTCTCACTCTGTTGCCCAAGCTAGAGTTCCCTGGCCTCAGACTAGCTCACAGTAACTTCCAATCCTGGGCTCAAGCGATCCTCCTGCCAAGAGAATAAAAAATTATACATGGATTTTTGACTGTGCAGTGGTGTTGGCAACCTTAACTCCCATGTTGTTTGACGTTTGACTATACTTGTGTTTATGTTTGTCATTGTGTTTGGGAGTGCATGTCTTAACAAGCACCCCAGTGGTTCCTCATACCCTATCAGATCTTGGTTTCACTGTCCAGCATCTATCAGCTCTCCAATTATTCCTATGTGGATCTTTTAAAGTAAATTTTCCCAATTTTCCAATGTAGCAACCTTGTTTAAAATTTAAGAAATACTTACAGATAAAAAGGATTTGCAGCAAAGATTTTTACTCTGTAAGTAGGGTAGATGGATATATGTAGAAAAATGATGGGAAAGTTGGCTGTCATCTGGCTCAAGGAGGATGAATAGATTTCTCATATGGGTAGATGGATATATGTAGAAAATGATCGGAAAGTTGGCTGTCATCTGGCTCAAGGAGGATGAAAATCAACACATAATCTCTTACAGCAAAGGAATTTAAATTAAAACTGCACAGTGTATATTTCTTCACCATTGGACTACTTTGGGATAAAAGAACATTATCCAGGTAAAAAATAGAGCAACTGCAAAAATCATAGGGAACCCACACAATTTATTAAAGTACAAATATATATTGTGCTAATACCAGTGCTTGATTCGTGCTATGTACATTTTTTAATTGAACAATAATGAGGCAATGGTGAGAATTTTTGTGCAACTGAAAAATGAAGGTGTAGGATAAACACAAATCCATGCGACCAGCTCAACACAAATTTGATATGAAGGTTTAAAAATTCAAGTTTCTTTGTGAGGTTTTCAACTCCTGATATGCTTTCTCTAGCATTAGAAAATAGAATTTGATATGATTAAGAACATAGCCTCAAAAAAGTAACTATTTTCTTTGTGTAATCAAACCCCTGTTGTGATTTTATTACCTTTGGCAACCATGTCAGCCATTTTCCATAGTTAAGTTTGCCAAAGATATCTTTGAAAAATATTTTATTTAAATATAAGCCCTATTTCAAAATGACTTTGTAGGCTAAGATTTCATTGAATATAGCATTCCTGATAACCTGGAGAAAAAAAATCCAATTGATAGAAGAGTCAATGGCAAATTTAGTTTCCATTTCAAATTTTAAATTCTGCTGTCCATCTATACTTTCATTCATTCACTCATTAATTTATACATTACTGAGCTTTTGTTGTGTGTACAACATCCTGCCTGTGTTTACTGAAAGGTACACAAATAGTAATAAAGACATATGCACTGTTTTAATGTCATTCATGGTTTAGAATGAGAATTAGGCACCCACAATTATTTCTTGTACAATATATATACAACAACTGTTGTTATATTATTAACCTTCCTTATGTTAATAGTTGGCACAGTCAAGATTCAAAACCAGCAGATCTGCTGTCTGCCTAGAGTCTGCAAGCTGAGACACTTTAATATATTGAGGGTGGTAATAACTTTAGTATAGTAATTGGAACTGTGTGGCTAAGTTCCAACTTGGTGTCTATGGAAATGAAGACGTCAGTGAGACAAATGGGGAATCCATGAAGAAAAAGTAATCCAGAAGGTAAAAAGAATAAAGTGTTTTTGAATATACACTATTTACTTTAGTCAGATAACAAACACACAGGTATTTGTAAGACAAAAGAATACAGAAAATTAGAGCTGGAGGTACAACCTCCAAAATAGGACCAAACCCAGAGCTGTGATTTGCCAAGACATCAGAATCATTCTAGCATCACCTGGAAATGTGCACCCTGCTCCAACTGTCACTTCTTTAACGTTGAAAAGAGAATTCAGTTAACCTACAGGATGACTAGATTACCAATTAAGAAATGACCTAAATGGAAATAAGATTTAATCAAACACAATCATTAGTTATGCTTGCGGAGTAAAAAAAATAAACCAACAAACAAAAGGCAATACTTATTAGTGAAGTGCTTAGAATCTCATAATTACATGATTACGACTTTTCATTGACTGTTGCAATAATCAATTAAAATGAGTGAAATCTCCCCCCAACATATAGTTGATAAGTAAAAATGAAAGAGTGATTTTTTGAGGTCCCACCAATTCTCCACTCTAAAAAAAAAACAGGAGGGAATTTTGCTGAGATGTACTGTGCATTTCATTTTTTCATATCAATGACCGATGAAGGTTTTTCTGGTATAATGTGAGTGTCTTTGCTCAGTGAGTTTACACATTTTACCCGGTCCCCAACTGATTTAATTTACCTAAGTGAATACAATCCTAACAGCACAAAATAGATCAAATGGAGAGCACCCCATTAGTAAATGTTTGTTCTATTTGGAGTATTTGACATATTGAAAGTATAACTCAGGAATTTGCCAAAGCACAATATGGCTGAGCTCATAAAACAGTCCTTTCTCAGCACCGTAAGACAAATCACTCTCTTTAGTTTCCCCACTGACAAGCAAAATGAACATGAATCATTTAAATGGGAAGAAATTAAGAAATTAATGTTTTGAAGAACAGAAAAGGAATTTAACCTATTTAAAAAAAAATCTCAAACTGGAGTGTTGGGGATTTGAGGCTCTTGTTTATGACAGGGAAAATCTGTATTGAAAGAAAACTTTGTGGAAATGGGGGAAAGAAGCAAAGATCTTCATTGCTTTAAGAAGATAAGGAAATAGAGGTGAGGTAAGAGAATTGCTTAAGCTCAAAAGTTTGAGGTTGCTGTGAGCTGTGATGCCATAGCACTCTACCACGAGGTAGACTCTCTCTCTCAAAAAAAAAAAAAGATAAGGAAATAAATGTTTCTTGCTGTGCAACAGTATTCTAGGTGGCAGGGTAGGAAACATATGCAATTAGATGGCATCAGGGGGTGAATTTGAGTGATGACTTTCCCTTTCCAGGCCACCTTAGAGAGGTCATGTCACTTCTACCCCATGTGAATTTTATAACCTTCAAAGTCCTCTTTGAATTCTATCTAATATTACTTAACAAATATAAGTTGTCAAAGAATATTTTACTCCACTCTTGAGAGACTAATGAAGAGGAACCAAGTTGAGGAATTTTCCATTATCTTGAAGAAAGCTCAGAAAGGTTGAAGAAATCGATTGCCTTTGATTTTTTTCCCTCCCAATAAACACTAGACCCTTTACATTCTTGAGGCTTTTCCTATGCAGTCCAACGTGAAATCTGCACAGGACACAGACATAACTGTCAGAGTTGAGATCTGATGGATTCTTTTCCTGAGAAAACTCTACCCAAGCTCTTCTGAGACTTCCTCTTGACTAAGCCTCAACCTTGGCCTTGACCTATAAACACTTAGATAAACACCAACACAGTTTCAACAGCTCAGGGCCATAACCATAGGAGGACGTCAGCCTCCTTAAAGCACCTGCCTGAGAAAACTCAAGGCGACCAAAAGAATTTACTGCTTGTTCCAAACAACACATGAAGATAGAGCCCCCATCTCTGTTGGAGGGTAGGAGCCTAACATCTATAAGGGCCTCTTAGGAAACCCAGGTGAGTTTCACATGCTCCAATCCCCCATTCTTAACTTTTATATTGTTTCACTTCCTTGGCTCCATGGATCCCCATTCATTCCTCTCTCTACTCCTTCCTTCCCCCTTTTAAACTTCCAGTCACCTCTGCACAAATCAAAGTTGAGTTCAATTTAAGCTAGACTTTTTTTCCATATAGAAATAGCATATTTCTACTAAAATCTGTCTTTACTACTTTAACTAGCTTTATTTATCTGGCTTTGTTTATCTTTGCAGACCTTTATTGATGACTTCATTCTAAGACTTTTATAGCACTTAGTATAGTCATGGAAACCATACCTACTTCTTCAAGAGTTAACTACTTTTTATAAACATCACAGCAGAGTCCCAATCAATAGTCAGAAAAGCATGGGAATTAAAGACAAGATTTCCTTTCTATTTTTTTTTCTATATTAATTATTTCATGCTCATTAGTGCTTTTCAGGGAAATAAACAAAATGTTTCACTAAACCTAAAAAACATGGAAAATGGCTTCCATCAGAAGATGGTGCTTTTCCACGTGGCAAAATAGAAATTGTAGAGGAATGTCCATCAGACTAAGGGGGTAAAACCAATAACATTTCTTGTTATTTGCCATGAGCCAGGCCCTGTTACAAAGTTATATATGTATACATATATGTGTAAAAAATGTATATCTTCTCATTAATCTTTTAAAATCTCTAAAGAAGAAGTGAACACTAATCCTACTTTGCAAGTTAAAAGAAAACCATCTTTCATTTGTAGAACTTGAATAACTTTCCAGTGTCTATACACTGATGTGTAACAAAGAGGAGCGAGGGTTTCTTAAGCCTGCAGCTGTCTGACTCCAAAGCATTTCTTTATGACCAACTCATCCTACCACTGTGACCCAGCACAGAACATTTATGCATTTATGTTCTTAAACCAGGGTCTTTGATTCTTTCCACTACATCCACAAAAGTTCGCTTTTTTTTTTTTTTCAATACATATTTTCCTTGCCAGAAATTAGAACCTCAAACTCATAATAGTTCAATCTGAGACAGGTCAGATCCCATTTTTGTTTTCTAAAATGCTAATGTTTTAGTTTCCTTCTATTTTAAATGATTAATATTCATTTTCAGTTGCCACTGGAAAATCTGGAGAGACTGATTTGTCTAATGCTGTTGAGTAGGGAAAGTCACTGGGGAGGGTATAGGGACAGGGATGTGTGACAAAGGGAAAAGTTAGATAGAGAGGGTGGGGCTGTGGTGCTGGGCTGGGAAGGAGAACTGGGACGTCACCCAGAGGCTCAGCACAGACATTAGCAGTCAGTGCGGGAGCCCCTGAGAGCAGAAGCTCTGTCATCAGACACTGGCAGGTACAGTTGCAGAGAAATATGGATTCTTCATGCTCCATAGGAATAATCTTGGCAGCACCCAAGAAAGAGTCCATGAGAGAATTGAAAGAAGATAGGATTAAGACACAACCTATGAAGAGGAGGGATTTCAGGGCCGATGACCCACTTTCTGGGATGCCAGTTTTATGATCATTTTTCATGAGGCCACAGTAGGTCTGAGAAAATCCAGATAATTTTCAGTGTGAAAGCTGTATTTTGGGATCCCTGAGACAATCACTTTCAGGCCTAGGGTCCACTGTGTTGAGCCTCTCTTTGTTTTGTGACCTGAGCATCCTCTGAATTAGTTGAAGTCTGTAAGTCTTGGATATAAAGCCTGTTGGCAGATGCGATTCAATTGTAAGGCAGAGAGTTGAGCATAGGTATAAATTCCATGGTTGAAATGTAAGAATAAAATCGGCTTTAAGTTACATATTTCGAAATGATTGATGGTTCATTGGTAGCAGGTGGAGGGGACGGGGTTTGTGGTCCTGAAGACCTACACCAATTGGCCTCATAGGAAGATAGCCACACACATCCCTGGTCCATGTGGCTTTCTTGCACCTGTTGGAACCCAGGGGTGGAAGTACTCTCCTCCTCTCCCCTCTTCCAAAACAGGAAGGAAGGATCCATTTTCCTTGAGAGCCTATTGGCTGCTACAGCTTCAATATTTTCAGGGCATGTTCCTAGACTAATGGGCAACTAGAGCCCTTCACTCTCCTGTTTTACTGGGGATCACCCCAACCTGCCCTCTGGTCTGAGTAGGACAGCAGCTGACAGTAGTCATAGATTTTATTCTAATCATACCATATGTGTTTGTGATCTTGGTGTAAAGACTCACTCAGTTAGAGAAAAGAACCTGCTCCTAGTCCCAGAAACTCAGAGATTAAGTTATATAGCACAAGATAATAATGCATACATAACACCTGGCACAGTAACCTGAGTTACTATGTTTTATTTATTTATTTATTTATTTATTTATTTATTTTCAAATTTTAGAAAGAGCTAGCTGTATTTCAACACACAAGATTTGAAGGGTATAATTTGACATACAGAAGTCTTACTGCCCCACAATTTCAGCAGGTATGGGATGTGTGTATCTGACATTTAATCTGAAGGCTTTATGGTTTCATCTAAGATAGATTCCAAAAGAGAGTTGGTTTACCTGAGTTCCAGTGATTATATTTTATTTTTATATATCATTTACTATAATATATATATATATATATATATACACACAGCTATATTCCTGTAAGATGTGTGCATTAATTTGTATACTTTTTAATCAAATAGTCCATGATAACTTTGTTAAGGGAACTATAAATTCATGAGAGACTTGAAAGAAGATAGGAGTTAGGGGATAGTATTTTAAAACTATAATAGGAGTAAGGGCAAAACATAAAAGATAGCACACAACACAATTCACTAGACTTATTGGAGATGAACATTAAATACCATAAACAAGGACATAAAGTTACTTCTATTTTAGTTTTTGTCCCTGTTACCAACACATTAACCTCTGTGGTGTCCCCATATCTTGGTTATTTGGCAATAGTTTTACCTGCAACAGTCCAAGACCTGCCAGATATTTCTTGAGGATTCTGAAATATATTACAGCCTAAAGATGTGTCAAAATGGGCTTCCCTAATGGAGAAAAATATACTAGCTTCTTTATCAGATCCTATTCATTTTTATTGTTATGTTGCGCTCCTCTGGCGAAAAATGGGTTAATGTGATTTTTTTTTTCTGCTGAGCCAATTTTTCTTCATATGTTCGGCAGTGCAGCAAAAGTTAATTCATTCTAAAGCACATGGCTTTCCAACAATATTGTCAATATTATAATGTTCCTTTGCAGCTCTGGCCTAGCCAGTTTATTAGATGAAGGGAAAATACAGATGGGCTGACAAGCAGGGCTGTACTTTGTTGTAGTGGAAAAAACTATCAAAGAGCTCTTCCAAATCATTTTCTTTATTCTGATATATAGGCTTCAGCCAAAGTTCAGAAGTTAGTGCTTTTATTATTATTGGCCCACCCCTTCTCTGTTTATAGATCTTTAAAATAGGATAGAGCAATTTTTTTCCCTTCAAGATAGACTAAAAGAAAGCCTACCAATTATTATTGTTTTGACTTCAGTGAAATCTCTTTAAAAGAACAAAAAAGAGTTCAATACAATTTCTTTAGAAAATGTCCTCCTGCCAATATAGTTACATGCAAGGCAGAGAAAATGTATGCTGTTTCCTATAATAGGAAATGAAATAGCCTAATAGTTCCTGAATAATTGATGGGGAAATACCAAAAGGGCATACATTGGGGTCTGCCTCAGCTCAGCCAGCATCTCTGGAGGTGAAGGACAGCTTGCCACAACCTGGCTATTAGAAAACTTGTGGTGAAGTGGATGCCATCAGCAGAGGAAAGTCAAAATCAGTTCACTTGGATAAACTTCCAGAAACTTCCAGTTGATCAGGCTAGCTATCTCTTTTGCAACACCTTTCAAAGTACAGGTCCCTGCCTTTTATGCAACACAGAATTAAATAATGTAATGGTTGATTCCAACTTAAAATAAGTCATCTATTCACTTTATTTTGTATTGCATTTTATGCTCTGGCCAAGCCCTGGGTCCCTGTTGGATAGCAAATTGATATTCTTTCTTTCTCAAAATTAAGTCAGATATCAAAGCCTTTCAAATGGGAAATTCTCTTTTTCTTTCATCTTCTTTAAGGACCAAGCAGACTAGAAGTCTTCCACTGAGAGATGCATTTGTGCTTCTATAAAAATGATCAGATGTTCTCCATGATTGCTGTAAAGAGGAAGACTGTAGGTACTTGTTTTGTATAACATGGCTGCCTACACTGGGTAGAATTAAATCATTACATATTCCTCAATGAGTATCAGGCATGATGGGCTTTAAAGTGTGTAGGCTTTGTAGCAGCAAAGGCCCAGGTTAAAATACAGCTCTTATCATTTATTAGTGTGGTAGTATTGGACAAGATATTGGTAACATTAGACAAGATATTAGATCTCCTTGAGCTTTAATCCTAATATGCAGTTGGATCTAAAAAATAATTATAACACTTTAAAAACATTAAATAATAGAAATATAAATTGCTTTCTTCATAGTAAAGAAGGTTCCTTTCTTCTTCCTACATAAAAGAACTCAGCACTGCCTCAATAACTTAAGACAGAAAATACTAAGTTTTTGTACAGTGGAAGACAGTTTTATGTTCTTGACAAGGGATGAAAAAAGAAAACAGTAAGGAAACGTAAAAGAGAAGTGAAAGAAAATAGAAAAAGTAAAAATGAAAATGAGAAGAAGAGAAGGAAGTTACTTCTAAGCTCCAATGAAACCTGACTCAATTCTGGGATATTTACAATAATGATGACTAAGCCTTTTAATATATGCCACTGTGAAGCCAAAATTCAAATACAACAACATTCAATTTAGAAAGTAGGGAAATGCTACAATCTGGATAGGTATATACCAAGTTATCTCAAGAAAATTTATTTTCACATATAAAATTTGAATAAATCTATTTTAATGAAGGCTTCAATTGTCCTTTCCTAGATTAAACCATATGTAATTTAAAGAATTTCAATGTATTTCATTTTAAAAACATTTTTTAAATCTCTGTAAGGCAACTCCCTAAGGTATCACACACTTTCCGGGCACCCACAAATGAAGTGTGATTCAAATTAATCTTCAAGTTGTTCAAATAAGGAACTATAGCTGAAAGTATCACAGTTTGAAGAGATATGGGTATTTTAAAAGTTACTTATATCTTTGCAATAAGCTTGACAAAATGAACTAAAAAATGAAATTTGAATGAACAGATTTAGATTAACCAGTGAACGCCTCTAATCCTGAGGGCAAGTCAGGATTATTGAGAAGGTAAATTTCACTTGTTCAAATCTGGTGGTTGCAATAAGCAACCTTCCTGAAAGTGGTGCTCAAGAAAATGGTATTATTCTTGTTCATAATACCGTTTGGGACTGCCTGATTTGAATTAACTTCTAACTGACCCTACAACCATTGCCATTTCTCTCCCCTCTCCCTCCAACCCTCAGGTTTTATTCTGATTCCATAATCAGAATATTCAGTGATCACTTCTTCAATTTTCAATTGCTTTTTCTAAAGTGCTGACATCCAGGAAATAATTACCACTACCTCCAATTTCTCCAAAGGAGAAATTGTTGTGGTGGAGGAATCCTTCTGACTTGGGCATCAGAACACTTAGTTCTAGCCCTACCCAACCTTCAGAGGTATGTAATTTAACCTCTCTGGCCCTCATCTCAGAGTCAAGGAGTTGACTAGTACAACTCCAAGGTCCCTTCCTGCTCAATCATCCTATGATTCTATAATGTACTTGCTAAGTGGTTTGCCTTATCGCACAATTACTCGGTGGTCCTCCTGAACTGGAAGTGGATGATCACTTGTCAAGGGCATTGTAGAGGGTGTTACTGAATTAGCCAGAGGTCATATTAGAACCTCTGAAGTCCCTTGTAACTCCGATCTGTTGCGGCGTCTGGATCAGTTGACTCCTGGCCCAGTGCACTATCCACCAAAAGGACATTACCTCCTCTTGGAAGCAGCCAATTTCTAGGTCATCAATAGAGGAATTGTAAGCATTAAAAGCAGGCTGTGTGAGTGAATGATAAATATAAACTGCTATCAACTTGTTCTTATACTAAAATAATTGCATACAGGAATTCTTTTCGTCTCATTGCAAAATAATTCTTGCCATGAGAAATAAGGAAAAGAAAACAGAGGCATCATTTGGGTGCCCCCAAGTGGGGAACTATGATGGCTGCAGTCAAATTAAACCTTTCTGAGACATTCCGGGGCATCCTGCAGCCAGTTGAATGGGATAGTTGACCCTCTTAAACTGTCCATATTTATTTTTGTTCTACAGGATTTTTAGTCTAGGCCTAAAGAGACTGCAGTTATCTACAAAGAGAGAGACCATTGTGAATATCTCCAGGGGTCTTGTTTCTTTTCAAGGATTCCATTTGTCTTGGATATGTTCCAGAGTCCAAGCTGATTTGAAGGGCAGGCCTTGAGATATACATCCGCATCAATCTGTATTAAGGGCCTTAGAATGATTTAGTTCTCGTCGCACTCAGAGTAATGGGCAAATGGAATAATTCTGTCCTGGAAGATTTAAATTTCCATCCATACCCCGCACAACTTGCATTCCAAAGGTGGAGATTCTTGACTAGAGCTATCTGAAAAAATCTGGGGCTTTGTTTTGGTAGCAAATTTGTTAGCATTGGAGAATGTTGGTTGTATACACAGGTGCTCTGGTGTCATTTATCACAACAGGTAATGACCTGAAATAGTTATCACTGTACTGTTAACTATAGCCCCTTTGACTAAGATGGTTTTATTTAGGAATGAGGACTGCTTGTCCATGTCTTTTTCCAATGACACTCTTAGTATTTTTGACCTTCCTCTGAAAAAGTGTCCAGCAATTAATGTCTGTGTACCTTACTTCAAACACATTTTTTTTAATTTCACAAGGCACCATTCTGAACTAAAATGTTCTAGGAAGGCTTTATGGAACTAGATAGATGTAAAGTAAGAGAAGAGAATGGAGGTAAAATACAGAAGGAATTTCTAAATTTGGGTAACATACAAGCAACTATTCCATGACAAGGTCGAAGACTTGTTTTTCACTGGGGAAAAGCAGTGACATTTGTTAAAGCAAAATATTAGAAACCATAAATAATTGAACATGATAGCTGAAATGAAAGTAGGAGCCATGGGCAACAAACCAAAAATGCAGGTTTTGATTTCTTAGGCTATTCACGCTCGCAATTTCCTTAGGCCTGGGATGAACGTAGTTGGCACGTATTCCTCTCTATCGGCATTTCTTCTTTTTGGATCCATGACAGCTATCACTAAACACTTATTATTCTCTCTCCTACCAAACCTTAGTGGGATCTCAGAATTTTTCTTAATTCTTGGCTCAAGACAGAAAATACTATTTTTTAGTGTTGATTCAAAAGATAAAACCAGCTGGTCACTCTTACTACTCTAGACAATGGCCAACATACTTCAATGCATGGTGAAAAATCAGTTGGGATGACAGTGATTGGGAAGATGATCACCATTTAGAGGTTCACTGTTCTAATCTAGAGGTGAGATGTTGGGCTTTTCTTATTTCAACCAACAGACGTTCACTGAGAGCCTACATGGGTTAACTAATGTAGTTGGGGCTATAACCTAGTAGGAAGTAGGATAATGTCAGTGAATAGACTAGGCCAGGTGTGGTGGCTCACGCACTCAGAGAGGCCAAAGCAAGTGGATTGCTTGAGCTCAGGAGTTCAAGACCAGCTTGAGCAAGAGCAAGACCCCATCTCTACTAAAAATAGAAAAACTAGTTGGGTGTTGCACCAGGCACCTATAGTCCCGGGTGTTAAGGAAGCTGAGGCAAGAGTAATGCTTGAACCCTAGACTTTGAGTTTACTGTGAGCTGTGATAATGCCACACCACTCTACCCAGGGGGACAGAGTGAGACTTTGTCTCATTAAAAAAAAAGTAGCATTTTAATGTTAATGGTCATGAACTGCTCTAAGACAAAGCAGAAAATGCAGTCGTCTTCAGTTTTCATAAGTCAAGACATCTAAAAGCACAGCCAAATTGACTTTGATTAGGTGAACTGGGAGCAGCAATGCCTGTGCTGAGCAATGCACTGGGGTGTCCAAGGACTGCACTCTGACCGCAAACCCCCATCAGAAGTGGTGTTGGACAAGGAAAAGGTGTCAACTCTTTCCCTCTCTCTGGCCGCCTTGTCTGCCAATTGAAAGAAAAAAAAGGAAGTCCATGTTTATCAAATTCCTGAAGAAAATTCATATCAATATTGAGCATATAATGCTGAGGTTTTCCTTAGAGGTAGCCATATGATTTTCAGCCCCAGATCATGCAACCTCACAGCAGCCATGCCATTTTCAGTTGTTTTCAGGAACAATATACCAGCAGTACTTTGAGGGATGGAATTTTAAGAACAAAATATTTCTCCGTTACTGAGGGAAATATAAAGCTGTCCACTTTTCTGACATTCAGCTATGAAAGGCAAGAATTCCACTTTACTTGTTTCTTGTAATCAAAATCATGTGACCTTTATAGGACTAATATCTCATTCTTTTGCTAACTAATTTAGTTTAATAAAGCAGGAGGATTCTTTATAGCACAAAAAACACCTCAAGGTATTGGCATTGTTTGCTTTTGCGGGGAGGGGCATTTCTATCTCTACACCCTTTTTCTTTTGCCCACATTCCACTTAGTTTCCTCATCTCACCTTCTCCTACCATCTCAGGCCTGCAAAAATAGAGCTGCCCTTTTAACAGAGAACTAATAAAAGCAAAACTCCAACATTAACAAAAAAGAAAGTTCTCACTTCCTATAGTTGCCAATTTTTATTTAAGATTTTGCTCCTACTCTATATCCAACCATAATGGCTTATATCTAGCTATTATAACCAATCTAGGGTTCAAGCATTACTCTTGCCTCAGCTTCCTTAACACCCGGGACTATAGGTGCCTCGTGTAACACCCAGCTAGTTTTTCTATTTTTAGTAGAGATGGGGTCTTGCTCTTGCTCAAGCTGGTCTTGAACTCATGAGCTCAAGCAAGCCACTTGCTTTGGCCTCTCTGAGTGCATGAGCCACCATACCTGGCCTAAAATGTTACATTTAACTGAGGCCTCTAGACTCTAGGCTCAGGTCTTAAGTGTTCAGGTACATCCTTTCATTAAGCTCTCACCACAAGCCTCTGAAGTTAACCTCAGGCTAACTCTGGAGTTAACCAGAGGTTAACCTCACTTTTTTTTTTTTTTTGGCCAGGACTGGGTTTGAACCCACCACCTCCGGTGTTGGGGTTGGCATCCCACTTTGTTGAGCCACAGGCATTGCCCTATTAACCTCTCTTTTGAAATCTGGCACTTGGAATAGTGTTTCACTTAAGGTCCCACAGCTAGTGAATGTAGAGTTAAGATTTGAACCCAAGAAGTCTGGAAATAGAAGGCCACTGCAGATTAAGTAAATTATCTCACTGGTCAGATGTGCATGCTAATACACTACAGTCACCTCTCTTAGCTCAAACTAAAATAAACAAATGTCATCAAAAATCTTTGAAGAATAATTGACAATACATATTTACAATTAGGATACACAACAATGCTATAGCAGAAGTGCAAGAAGGTCATGCAAGGCCTTTCAGAGTCAGCAAATATGCCCAGATTATGAGTCTGAGGCTGAAAGGGGCACAGTCACACAGAGGTAGCATTTCTCTGGGTGACTCAGGTGACCGAGCCCAACTCCCTGAGTTCAGATCCTGGCTTCCTCACTCACTCTCTGACCTGGAGCAGGTGATTTACCTGTTCTGTGCCTTAGTCTCCCCAACTGTAAAAGGAATGATTAGTAACACTTATTATTTACTTTACTGTTGTCTTTCAATGATTCAATTGCCTAATTCATGTACAAAAATGTAGAAAAGTGTCTGACATATAAAAAGCACGAAGAGTGTATGAGACATAATTACTATTAATAGGATCAGGAGTGGTCGGTGGAGAAGGACTAGGAAGAACAGCAGTGGTAAAGACAATACTGCTGGCTGTTCCATTCATTGTGAGAGTCTGTCCCTAACCCATCACCTCCAGTGCATGGAGGGGATGTGGTGGATACTGTCCAGTCATCTTTCGGGGCCTGCACCTGTGCTTAGCAATTTGCGTCTGCTCTACTAAAGATGTGAAAGTGCAGAGCAAAGTAGGTTCTGCTAGAGCTTTAGGCGTCTGCTCATCTCAGCTGCAGCATCTCCATTGTTCCTCATTTTCTCTTAGCTTAGAACAGTAATGTTAAATTCTATCAGCAGTCCACAGGGACCCTTTCAGGTTATTCATTCTATTGACTTTAATTGAATTCCCTTCATTTGCTTGGGGAGCTGGTAAATGGTAAGGGGTGGAGAAAGGATGCAAAAGTAAATAAAAGTTGGATCTTGAGCCCTCAACCTTATCTACAGTTTACAACTGGGGTGGGTGGGTCTGAGTTCTCCACCTTGTGGGGGTGGGGGATGGAAATGGGTAGAGACATACTGAGCTGTCATGATACTGGGGGACCCCATTGGCATTCAAGACAGCAAAGCAACCTCCAACATTAGAGAGAATTCTGCACAGCAAAAGGTAGTCCTATCCAAAATATCAGCAGTTGCTTGAGTTCAGGAGTTCAAGATCAGCCTGAGCCAGAGCAAGACCTTATCTCTAAAAATCATAGCCAAGCATTGTGGTGGGTGCCTGTAGTCCCAGCTACTTGGGAATCTGAGGCAAGAGGATTGCTTGGGCCCCAAAGTTTGAGGTTGCTGTCAGTTATGATGCCATAGCACTCTACCAACGGTGACCAAGTGACACTCTGTCTCAAAAAAAAGAAAAAAAAACTGGCAGCAGTGTCCACTTTGAGAAACACCAAAATAAACTATGAAATAAACTATAGGACACAGGTTCAACATGACACAGCATAGGAGATTTACAAATAAAATACCAGGAAATTCAGAGAGAGAGCGATGGTACCTGCTCACTATAAAACCTTGGAAAGACTTCACATAGCAACCTGATTAAGCAGAGTCTAGAAGAATGAACAGGATTTTAATATGCAAGAAGAGGAGCGGGGAAGACACATATAATTTTTGGATTTCTGACAGTGCTTCATGACTAGGTCAGTAATCTAATTTATCTTTCAAAGTAGGTCACTTTTAAGAATGGAGCCTATTAATAATTAGCAATCAGGGCAACAAGTACAAATTGAAACTGCCTAACCAAACTGTGAGGCATAGTCATCTACTTATAACACAAGCGAACGACAAGGAAAGAAATCCTTCTTTTACCAGATGAAAATTAAGACATTAGCATGATGTAAGGCTCATTCAGGGAGATATGGACCAGGCATGGTGGCGCACACCTGTAATCCCAGCACTTTGGGTGGCTGAGGTACAGGATCACTTCAGTCCAGGAGTTCAAGACCAGCCTGAGAAATACAGCAAATCCCATAACTACATAAAAGAGAAAACTTAGCAAGATGTGGTGGTGTGTACCTGTAGTTGCAGCCACTTAGGAGGCTGAGGCAGGAGAATCGCTTGATCCCAGTAGTTTGAGGTTACAGTGAGCTGTGATAATGCCTTGCACTCTAGCCCAGGAAACAGAGCAAGACCCTGTCACCCAAAAATGGGGGGAGGGAGATAGCACTAAGATGAGAATTTCATAGTTTCCACAAGTGTGAGAATTACTGAGACAGGTGTCCTAAGACATTGGTGCTGATTTCAGTTTGCCAATACCAAGAGAATGTCTTTGGCAATTCCTGTAATCCTTCTAGGCAATGTTCTTTCATCGGTAAAAGAGATGGATAGGAATATGCAATCTCTGAAATCCTCTACAGTTTAGTCAGACGCTGTTAAGATTTTTCTTGCCAAGATAGGCAAAGGCTTATCAAGCCATTTTTCTCTGCCCTGCATCAACTAACTCTTTTTCTTGACTCTTTAAGGTCTTTTTCTGGTAACCAATAGAGGCTTTTTTACTATAGTGTAATAAGAGCATCCCTGGAAAATAAAAAGTACACCTGCAAAGTTATACACTAAAAGTATTTGGAGAATAGGGAAGACAGTCAAATCTATGCAGTTTTATAACCAAAGCACTAAGAAAAGCAAATTAAATTCTAACTCATAAAAAGAAACATGTTGAATTTCTAATTTAAAATAATACTACACCAGATATAAGACTTTACCTTTAAATAAAGATAATAGCTTGACTGAAGGGGTTGTGCAGAGTAGTTAAGATAAAATGGCCCCGCATCTAAAGATGCTCTTGACCAAACAGAGCCCGTGGTCAAACTGAGCAAAGCAGATGTGCTGGGGAGGCCCAGGAGCACCTGCTGCTCCTGCCCGGCCTGCAGAGTTCCACATGCTGGTGTATTTGAAGATGGACAGGTAGCATTTCGGTGGTAGAAACCACTAGTATGATGGATAAAAAATTGCTTATGATCTAACACAATTTCCACATCATAACAACTTGTTTCTTCTATTTACTCATCATGAGCTAATACGCCTCAGAGAAGCATGTACGCAAGTAGAAAAATTCATCTGTGCAATTCCATTCATCTTAGGGTGGAGCATGAAACTCATTCATTCATTCATTTGTTCATTCCACATGCCCTACATACCTGCTGTGTGCATGCTGAGCCTCATGGAAAGTAAACACAGAAATCTAAGTGATAATAAATGGTTCTTTGTTCCATTAATTGGCAGTTTTGGTAATGAATTCTCAGGACAGGATGTGTAACAACCAGAGAGACTGAGATCATTTCGAGTTGGACACAGGAGCGGGGGGAGTTATCCGGACTCTCCCTGCCACATATGTAATATTCTGAAGTGGGCTGAGGTACCTTTTCCCCTTTTTCTTGTTAAAGTCGTTCTCTCAGGAACTGATTTGTTTTGTGCTGCTTCCCATTCACATCACGATCCAATCAAACCACAGAATGTAGGAAAGATCAAAGTAGTGCCGGCTAGCCATCTACAGTAATTCATAGAATATATGAGGCATTAAAATTTTCATTCTTCATTCTTGTAAGAAAGACTATAAAGGTAACCGAAAATGATGCAGAATATGAATTCATTCCTGAGACAATGATTGTAGCGCGAATGGCGAAAGGCGTAAACCAACAGACCCTTTTTTGCCTCGGTCTGAAGCCCTTTTGAAAAAACAGCTCTAGCCCATGTCATTTACACTTTTACTTTTATCCTAGAGCTCTTCAGCTCTTCACCTATCTAAATGAAAAAATGAAAATGAAAAAAATGAAAAAAAAAAACCAGGAAATGTTTCAAGTATTGGCTCTCTGCATTTTTATCCAAAGCAATTTTGCAAGCATCCCCATAAACACCAGAAAAAGATTCCAAGGTTGTACCTAGATGATGCAGAAACAATTGATTGAAAAATGACAACTTTCCCCAAACAGCAAGCAAGAGAGACAGCATGTGAGTTTGCAGCACCCCACATCCCGAGTTTTACTCTCCCTGCCCCATTTCTTTCTTTTCATTAACCATTATTTTTCCAAATATGGTTTTTAAATTCCATACACTTTTGATTAATAAAGTAAAGCTTAAACTAATGATTCGTCATAAGTACAATGGAAGTTTCGCCAATGTTTAGAATTTTAGTCAGGAGACTATGGGACATGAATTTTATATTAAGAGGCAAGGGTGCAAAATTGCATATTTGAATTAATGATCAAAGTAATATGATCAAGAAATTTATGTATAAAAGTTTTTCTTACAAAATCCTTTTCTTTCTATTAATGTACTCTTACAAGTGAATAGGGAACTCAGGGAGAAAATATTTATGGTCAAATCATAACATTAGTTAGATATATAATAAAGGAAAATTATCTTCTAGGAAAAAAGAACTTAATTTGTGAGTTTTTAATTAGAATCAAAAGAGGAGAGGGATGATCTTCTCTCCATCTCTAAGTCACCCTGGGACATGACCTCCCCACATGGCAGGCTGGCTGTGCCCACATGGTGAGTGCTAATGGTCTAAGGAGCACATACACAGGGGCCTTGGCCAATAACAGAGCCACAGCATCCTGAGACTCCGGTGGGCCCCCAGTCACAAGAAGAAAGTTGGGGAATTTAGACTTTAGGCCTCCTACACTTTACCAGTGGCTTCTCATCTGTAATGGCAACTTCTCATGTGATTTAAGAGCCTCTGGGGCCCTTTCTAGATGCGATCTGGCGTGCTGTCAAACCTGAAAACAGTGACAGAAGGGGGCAGGAATCCACATCAGAGGGGTCCAGCTCATTCTCCAACTCCACCACTGTCTCTCCAAGCTACTTTCATCATCTATTAATGAGAATAATAAAATCGACTGTGTGGAGTCTTTTAAGAATGAAGTCAGATAACCCACATAAAACACCAAGCGCAAACTGGTTCTGGACACAGACTCTGAAATAATTGTGATTCAGCCTCTGACTCCATCACTTGACTACTGAGAGACCTGGCCAGTGCTCACTTCACTTCTTGGTGCCTTCTCCCTGAAGAAAGAATAATAAAACAGTTACCTCCTAAGACGTTGTTACGAGCGTCCATGAAGAATGCCTAGCACTAGCACATCATGACCTTCTGGTCTGATTTTGTCCAATACTTTGAAGATTTGATAGTGGCTAGACCTAATAGGTGGCACTAAGGTAAAATAGGCTGTGCCAATAAACAGAGCACATCTTTGTAAAAAGAGAAAATATTTCCCCCCAAACAGAGGTCTGGTATAAACATGGGGGGTTGGGAGGCATGAATGTAAAGTTTGAGTGGTATTGCTGTTGGAGAAGATAGCAATGCTGAAGTAGGAAGATGGGGTCTACAGTACCGCTCTGGAAAGATGCAAAGTGGTGGGTGTGCCAGGGTGGTGAGAGGCGGTCCAGGCTGGAATCCACTTTGAAGGTAATGACAACAAATTTGATAAGTGAGGTAATGCAGGGTGGCCACAAAGTTGTGTTAAATTGACCACAAACTTTATGGCCTGCACACAACCTAAAAATGGAGACTCAAGAATGACGGTATGGTCATGGGCATAAACAATAGGGAGGACAGGGTGTTCATTCACTATGATAAGAAAGACTGCGGGAAAAGCAAGATCTGAAGAGAAACCAAGACCAGTAATTTCAAGATGTCAGTTGGACGTCCAGAGAAAAATATTAAATAAGCATTTGACTATGCAAGCTTGGAATTCAGAAGCCAGCTGTAGGTTGGAGATATAAATTTGTCATTCATTGGCATAGAAAGATATGAAAGTAGAAGAGATCACTGAGGGAGAAATGCAGAGAGAGGAAAACAGTGTAAGGGCTGGATGTGGTGCAGGAGACAGTCAGGAGTCCGCAAAGACTGAGAAGGAGCTGCTTGAGAGGGAGGAGGAAACCAGGAGAAAACCTTGTCCCAGAAGCTTCGTAAAGAAAATGTTTCAAAGAGGAAGGAGCCATTAACTTGGTCAGGTGATGCTAAAAATCAGTTAAGAGAAGGGCTGACCACTGACCCTTAGATTTGGCAAAATAGAAGCCATTGGTGGCCTTCATGAAAGCAGATTTTGTGGAGTTGAAAGGTAGAAGTTGTAGTCTGATTTCATAGTAGAATTGTATGAATAAAGAGAAGGACAAGACTCTTTACAGGAAGAGGAGCAGAGAAATAGGGCTTTCAGTGGCTAGAGAATTGGCTTAAGAAGAATTATTTTTGTACAAATAATATATCAAAATGTTTGCATGTCAATGAGAATGACCCAGTGACAGAGAGAAAGCTTTATGATGACAGTGAGAGATGAAATTTTTTTTACTAGATAAAAATGTAGTTATTTTTAAGTAGCTGGTATTTATTTATTGAGTGCTTAGTATAAGGCCAAGCAGTACATGTTTTGATCACAAAGCAATGATTTCTTTCACACCAGTTTATGAGCTAGATATTACCCCCATTTACAAAGAAAAGTTTAGTCCACATTTCTGAGGTCACACAGATAATAAGCCACAGAGTAAAAAATTCCACTCATGTTTATCTGACTCAAACATGGGATGACCTAGGGTCTGGACTTCCTGCAATGGTGCAGCTGGGACACAGGAAACATTTTGTAGATATTCTTTCTGCCAACCTATGAATGAAATGGTCAGTACACATACATACGTGCACACACACATGTGCATATGTACACACGTGCAGGATTGCAGGGGACAGGAACTTTGCAGGATAAGTGAGAAGCAGGTAAGATTAATTCTTTTACCAGACTAGAAATTCCTCCCCTGAGTCCTACAGAGGTGCTAACAGAAAGAAACAAAAGGAACCATGGAGACCAGGATCTATTCCTCCACTCCTTCACAACCTCCCGAGTGAGCCCTACTTCAACCAGTGAAGACATAAGCTGTGGAGGGACATGTTAGAAGGGAACAAAACTTAACAGAAGTCAAGGGAGAGAGGGAGGGAGTGGAGGGGAGGGGAGAGGAGGGAGGGGCAGAAACCTACCTAACAGGTGGAATGAACTCTATCTGGATGACGGGCACACTTATAACCCTGAGTCAAGCATTACTAAAGCGATCCCTGTAACCAAAACTATTTGTACCCCCAAAACTTTGAAATTAAAAAAATAAAGACATAGCTTTCTGACAAAGGCCTTCAACTGCTGATAATATTTCTGAACATTGAAGGCAAGAAGGAGGGATTCCTGGGTTAAGGATAAAAATATCACCCCCTCTGGATGCACAAGATCAGGGGTGTTCTGCTGACACACACTTTCTGCCCAAAACAGAAAACAGTGTTAGTAACAAAAACTTAGCAAAAAGATAAAACATCTTCTCCATCAATGGGAATCTTATGCCCTTCTTCTCTGCCCTGCCTTATATGCCGTATCTTATAATTAGTATATCAAATAATATAACTCCTAAATTCACAGGCATTGCATTTAAACAAATAAAAAGGAATATATTTTAATTTCTAGGACATTTCCCAGCAGAATATAAAATGGATTGAAATCTTGGTGAAATCTTGACCTTCCCTTAGCTGGTCATTACATTCTGCAAACACAGAGAATCCTTGTACACCATGAGAAGTGTGTATAACTTGTAACATTCCAACATGAAATTCACCCTCACAATGAACACTAACCCTTTGTGAAGAAACCCTGGTGCACTTTCTTGCTTTTTGCTACAAAAGATTCATCATTCCTCAGGGTAATAATGACTCTTTTCTGGTAATCCACTAATATTTTGGTGCTGTGGAATGATGAGCATATCAATTTCTATACATTTTTAGATAATATATTTAGCTCTGAGTTGAGAAAATTACACAGGCTTGGAGAGGCATTCTATTTTCTTTCCTCATTAAATTCTAGCTTCATTAATGCCATCTCTGATATTAGCGATCATATTTTCAATAGAATTTTAAACAGTATTATTTCAATTTCAGCGCACAAACAAGTGATATAGCCATTCTTGAGTTCATTATAATCTCCTTAGCTTTAATTATTGTTCCTGAGGATACTGTGTCTTCCTAGTTTATGAGCTTTAAAATACATTCCCATTTTCTATTCTAAAGCAGTTCTTTCTGGTTGAGGCAAAAATGGGCTTGTGCATACATTTTATTCTTTTGAAACTGTACTTTATTGTATTTAACCCATTAGATATTAGAATATCATTTCATGCAACTGTTAAAAAACCTAGAAATTTAAAACCAGAATTTTAGAATGCCATAGAACTTAACATAAGTCGCCAAAAAGGATGAATTTTGAGATCAAACATCGAAGTGTCTGGACTTTGAAATTAGAATCTCGTTTTGTTATATTTTGAATAGTGTAGGAATATTCAGTTCCATTTGGTACTTCTTCATGTATGAGAGATACCAGTTACCTCCATAATTATTAATGGCCTATGAAGAAAGCACTTCAAGTTAATAAATAATGATTTTGCTTTTATAATAATATTCTGCCAAGTCATAGAAGGCAAACAGTAAGTTTAAACTTTCATGCCAGCTCTCATCACTTGGTAGGGCCTGGTTGAGAGTGAGTGTGGAGGAGGCTGCACCCGGGCTCCGTGTGCACTAGTCACATCTGCTGTGGGTGAAGGAAAGGAGAGAGGCTGCCTGGTGGCCGTGTCTTCCTGGATGAGAGGGCACCCCAGGAGTCAGCTCAAATCCCCACTCTTTTCCTAAATACCTCATAATCACTTGCTTGCTCTGAATTTCATTTTCCTAGTTTAACACGATCTATTTCTAACTACTGTAAAAGCCAAACAAATATTGGTTTTGTGCTGTTTTTATGACAAACACCTAATCCATGTTAGTTGAATAAGTATTTACCACTGCAGGTAAAAAGGAACAGGGTGATTAGACTGAAATGCATGAGCAAAACGTCATAGTAATTATGAAATTAATTAAAAGCATTTATCGCAAAAACTTGAATGCTTATAAAAAGAGATGTTGAATCTCTGGAAATTTTTTAAACATCTGAAGACTAAGTGGAAGAGTGGGGGGCTCAAAAGAGGGTGGGAAGTGTAAAACGGCAAAAAGGAGGGAAGGGAGGTTGGTGCTTGTGAAATCTATTTGGATTTGCTAACCAGCCCTTATCAATATTAGACTCCTGCCTTCCCATGGAGACTGGGGCCTGGGAGCACTATGTCCAGGTACTGTTGTATCTGATACAAACGCTAAATTCTTGCGGCAGCCTTGGACTTGCTTAGGTAGGCACTTTAAGGGGACTGGAGTAATCCTAGGGATGCAGGGGTGAGTTATCAGAGCCTACATTAGTGTTTGTTCAAGGCTTTAGAGGCCGTGTTTGAGACCTAGTCAGGAAGGGGGCTCAGAGGAGCCTGGCTAGAGGTAAGTGGAGGAGAGACTCCGTCAGTGTTCACATCCATGCAGATCGGTGTACTGCAGTCACAAACCACCAGCAAGCCCTGCTTATGGTGGTGGACACCAGACGTGTTACACAGTTTACATCTGGTGCACACACACACAATTATCTGCATTATACAGAGGAAGAAACTGTGAGTTAGTGTTCAAATAACTTGCCTAAGATATTAAATCACAACACTAGCATTTGACAAACCCAAGTCTGTCTGTCTCCAGAGCCCAAAGTCTGTGTAAACTGTCTCCTATTGCAGTTCAACACGCAAGATATAAATTTCCAGGCACGAGCACATAGGTGAGGCTTGAAGAATGTTCACAAAGAACTGTGTACCCACAGGACATAAACTTGGCTCACCAGGTGTTCCTGCCACTTTTATCTCCAGTTGTTACAAGACCTTGAGCAAGGTGCCACGCCTCACGTTTATAATCCCAACTCTCTGGGAGGCCACAAGGCAGGTGGATTGCCTGACTCAGGGCAAGACCTCGCCTGTACCAAAAACAGAATAAAAAAAGCAAGGTATCATGGCAGGTTCTGGTAGTCCCAGATCCTGGGGAGTCTGAGGCAGGAGGATAGACTGAGTCCAAGAGATTGAGGCTGCTGTGAGCTGTGACGATTCCGCAGCACTCTGGGGGACAGATTCTGTCTCAAAACAAACAAATAAGCAAACAAAAATAGAAGACCTTGCTTACTGGGGCCACGCTCCCGATGATTAGTCAATACCACTTCCAGTTCCAGGCTTCTTAACATTTAGCCTCACAATGGGTCTGTAATAGGCTGCTTCTTTTCTGGGACTCAAAAGTCTTATGGACTCAGGCACATGTATATTTAATTACATTTTGGTTGTCATGTCTCTTCCATGAACCTGACCCCAGAGCTGATCAACTCATTTCTACCCTAAGAAAATACAAATTTCTCCTCCAACACAAAATACCACTCTATATTAGTACAATCCTCCATTTCTTTAATTTCAATTATTTACTTTTCCCTTTCTTTCTTTTTTAGAGAAATGTCTTTTTTTCTGAATATATAAATTATGCATACTACTTAAAAATTATATAGTGAACACTCTTCATGAATATTTGTCTGCAGCTTTAATTAAGGTAGAGTTACTGAGTGAAACAATATGAAATTCTTATAGGCTTTTCAAATATGATGCCAAATTACTTTCCAGAAATGTTGAATTCATTTACTTTGATATAAGGAATGCCTAAGACCAGGTTTCAACATACCTACAATGGCATCAGTTATTCAACTTTAAAAGGTAGACTTTCTGATTTGATGAGTTAAAAAGTATATCTTTTCTATTTGCATTAATTTGAATAATCATGAGGGTGAACAATTTCGCATATTTATTTTCATATTTATATTTCTTATTTTATAAATTGCTCATAACTCATTGATTTTTAAAAATCTTATCCATAAGAGATCTTTTATTTAAGGTAATTATAAGTAAATAAAATTTATAAATTATATTATAATAAAATATAACATGTAAATATGTTAAATATATATAAAACTACAACATTAAAAATTATATATGAAGCAAATACATTTAATTTGTGATTTATTAGATTTTTATGTTGCCTTGCAATACTCACGTAACCCTGCGATTTTAAAGGACAATTATATCAGTATTTTTAGATGTAATTTCTTCAGTGCTTTGAAGGCATACAAAATTTTCTCAGACAGGTAATAAACATTCATATTTTTCTTTTAGATTTTGTTTTTCCTCTTGGTTTCATTTTAAATTTAATTTGCTACATGTTGTAAGGTGAAAAATTCTTCCCCAAATAATTCATTTTGCCAAAAGCATTATGTAACAGTAATGCATTGATTCCTCATTAGTTTATTGTAACTTTATCATAAACCTATTCTATATTACCAAAAATATAGATATTTCTGTATTAGTATTGTAATGGTTTAGTTATTGTAGTTTTTAGTGCATTTTAGTATCTTGAGGATAAATTCACTTGAAAAATAAAGGTATAATATCTTTTTACATAATGTAAAATTTTATCTTTATTAGTTCAATCTCATTAGTTATTTTAATCCTTGATATCCTTACTTTTATGTCTTTCTCTTTATCTGTCAAAGCTAAAAGAAAGTGTCAGTCTGTCAACAATATTAGCAGTTTTGTTTATTTTAGATTTTGCTTATATTTTTGAAAAGATTTTAAAATACATTTTACTGATACACTGTTAGAATTTAGTCACTCTTATTTCATTTGGGGTAGGTATAATTTTTGAAGCAGTTGAAATATTTTTTTAGAAACCAATTCCTAGAGACTTTGTCTTTTAGTAGGTAAGATTATGACATTTATGTTTATTTTAAAGATTGTATGTTTGGCTTTTATTCAGGCAATAAATAATTATTGAGTTACTATGATATATCAGGCATGTTTCTTAAAGCTGGCAAATTCCAGTAAATAAGATAGACAAGATCTTTGTTTTGGGGAATTTCTATTATAGTCAGGAGATAAAACAACCACAGCATCATAATTTCTTTTTTTATGTTTCTTTATCTTCCATTTTTTATCCCTGTACTTATATATTTATTTTCATTTTTTCCTGGATTTGCAAGTTATGTACCTTATGTTCAATTTTAAAAGATAACAAATAGAACTTCATGTTTTGATCTCTTTTATGTAAGACTGTATTACTCTCTTTTACTCATCACAAAATTTTAATATTTCTTAATGAAATCTGCAATTTCAACTACATGGTTGTATTTAGTTATTATTTTTTTCTTTTTTCTTTTCCCTTTTCATAGTAATTTTTAAATTTTTATTGAATTTCATAACAGCTTGTATAAACAATTATTTAATTCAAAATAATTGTTTACACCACTGTATTATAAATGTCTTCATGTCATCACTATCCCTTCATGAGCTTTCAAAACTCTTGAGATCTTAATTTTGATCTACCACTCCCTTAAATGGAATGTTCTTTTTCAGTAATTTATTATAATTATTTTTTGAATCCCTGCATGTCTGAAAATACATATTGTACCTTAATAAAGGGCATTATAAAATTTTTTGAGACGTAAAGAACACCATCACTTGACATCAGATAGCAACCAGGAAAAGTATAAAACCAGTCTGCTTTATCTTTTTGAGCAAACCAATTGTTCTCCTGCTTCTACATTATTTTATTAGGACTCTCCAATTCTAGGATGTCTCTCTTTAGTAGATATTTTTCATGAGAAATGACCATGAGCCATGTCCAAGTGCAAACTCTGGTTTCTGCAATTGGCTTTGAAAATCATGTCCAATTAGTCCCCTAATTTTCCATCGTTCTAATCAGTCTTACTGTTGTTGTTTTCCATTTACAATTTTTTAAATGTGTGCTCACAAGAGACACTTTTTACAACTAGAGGTATGTGTGGTTTTTCAGTGCAGGTTTGCCCAGAAGTCCCTGAGATGACAGTCTAAGGGCATGTTGTATAAATGGTGAAGGAACCACGTAGCAGAGTAGGACCTTGAGGCAGGGAGGGGAGGACAGCAAGTTAAAGGTGCCCTGTGAGGTCACCAACATTGTGAGTAACTGGAACTGAATCCAGTGAAAGCTGGTTGGCTTTCAGAGGGACTGGGGGTATATACCAACTCCTGTTAGTCATTAGTTAAGGGCCTGTAGAGGCGAGTGGGTGTTTCTTCTCTGGTACATCAGGCCTAAGCAAATGGACCCCTCCAAGAAAAAGATGCAGACAAAGGCAGTCAGAATCAAGCCCGCATTTATTCAAACGCCCCGACCAGGGGATGACATCAATTGACCAAACATCAATACGTGTCTTGCTTGCTTTCCTGGAATGCTGTGTGTTAATGTCATTCTCTCCTGTCCCAGGATTACAGGAGCCTTCCTCCTCAGTATTCTCTATGGGTTGTGCCTCTGGTTTTCTCTATACTAAATTGCCTCAAAAGTATTTTTTTCTTGATAAATCATTTTCTATTCCCTAATTAAAAGAACATATATTTGAGCGTCCATTACATGTCAAACAGAGTTAAATAGTTTACATGGATTATTTAGTTAATCTTCAAAATAATTTTTTTTAAAAATTACTATCTTTAATTTCTAGATGGGGAAACAGAGAGCGATTAAATAAGCTATAGAACCAGCATTTGACCCAACAATCTAGTAGTGAGCCTGTACTCTTCACCAATGCACCAGGGTAATTTGTGGACTAAGGTGGTGGCCTGTCCTGGCTGTCAACAGTCTGAACGATGGCATTCAATAAAAGTTCTGTTATCTGTACATACACACATACATATACTACCTATATAGGTATATATATGCACACATGATACCTCGCATATATATGTATACATAATGCACTACGTATACTATGTATATCATATGTGTAGTATATGTTATATGTGGGTCATTACAAAAGTTTTGAGATACACAGAAATCAAGAAACAAGATCTGTGGGGATAAGAAGCAAAGGCGTCCCTTCCAGCAACACCAATAAGCTGAGCAAGTTAAAACCTGCACAGTGAATCAGAAAGGACTCTGTCAATTGTGCTTCTTGGGATTAACATAATGGACCTTATGCAGTGTCGCCAACCTTTTATAGTGACCCGTAATTAACATATATATAGACATATGTATATATACCTTAAGGGCTCTTGATTTCTTCTTTCCACTCTATGCCTCTTTTTCTTGTTGCCCTTCTAACTCTAGCATGCTAAGTCACTATCAATCTCATCCTTTTCTGTTGTTTATGAAAATTACAGCATCCATTAAGAACAAAAAAATACCCCTTTTTGCTCTGGAGGTGATATCAAAGAGAAGTGGTAAGCAGACAAATCCGGGCGCACAGCAGAAACTCCCCTAAGGGCTGATGAGCCAGTGAGCAGACGGGTAGCGGTTCTGCTCTATCCCTACTTTGGGAAGGGGTGTAGTAATTTTTACTTTGTCAAGAGTGCAGTATATTACTACTTTCTCTCCAGTGAGCCAAAAACTCTATTTTAAGTGTGGTTTTGTATTATCTACCTGGTTCATTCTATCCCAGGTGTCTTCTCAGTAGTTTACTGAGAAGCTGGGAGAGTGAACCAGATACCATTTTAAATGAACAGCCCATACTTCAAGGAACACCAATCTCCATTTCACACTGCCCTCAACCCCCACCCCATGACCCTAGAGAGAATTTCTTTTTATTTTCACCAGTCAAGAATTTGAAATATCTCTTTGTATGTAAGGGTGATTCTTGACCCTTTTCATTCAATACAAAATATTAAAAATTTGAAATACTTAAAACGCAGTTCATTCCTTTGGGAATGGAACTGATTTTGTCAGCATTTTGCGGGAAAGGGATTACTTTTTAAAGTTCTGGCTGAATTAAATAGTTGTTTTTATTTTAAGTGGCATAGTCTTAATTGAATATTACCCACCTCAAAATCTCTGTGGTGGGAATAAATAAATAAACTAATAATTTCAGATCATGTGACCCAGTGTTAACTTCTAAATCTACTTGGAAATCACTAAAATGCCACAGTGCTCTGTCTGAGGCTTTGGATATGTGACATTTACAACAAAATATTTTAAACATGTGATTTTCCAGTTCTGTGGCTTATTTTTTCCATTTAATTCTAAAGAGTTATCATAGGTTGGTTTTTTACCTATTTTTTACATATTCTTGAAATCATGCCAATGTGTTATAAAATAGATTACCAAAACTACATGGACTCAAACTTAACCATTTTGTAATTAGATACATATTTCTATGTACATTTTAAGTTTTAATAAGATGGCATTAGTATCTGTTGTTATTTAATTCACACCCGATGTCCTTTATAACCTAAATTAAATCCTTATTGGAGACATTTATTCACACTGTAACTGTTTTCCCTAATGAACTACCAATTCATTTTCCCACACAGCATGTTCTAATTTGTGCTTGTGGAGGTTTCTAGAAACATATGGGGACCAACTGTGGTTATGTTTGGGATCTTCTGTACAAAAACATAGTAATTGCTTTTGTTGTGCTGATTGCTCTCTGAGACAGTTTCCAGCCTCTTCAATTTTTTTCTTTATCCACAAGGTTTTTAATTACAAATTCCCTTCTGTTTTGTCAGACGAATTTCTCAGGATAGCATATTGGATGGGGTTGGTTAATCTGTCCAGAGGTTCTATGATCTTTAAGAAAGATCAACTCCTTGCTCATAATTGACAAATTGTTCCCAGATATCAGACATCATCAGGCTTGTTATTTCCATCGTGCCCTAAACACAAAAGCAAAAGAAACATGAAAGGTAAGAGGCTTTTTGCAACATAAAAGAGAAGGCAAGATTGGCATATCCTTTGCTTACATTTTTCTGAGGGGCGGGGTAAAGATACAATAATACAAGCATCCTCCTGATTGATTAAAGTAGTGAAGTGTATTCTTTGGTTCATAAATAATGCTCTATTACTTTTCTTCAAAGACAAGTAAACCTTGACAGACTGACCTTTTCCAGGGCAGGAGTTGTTTCAGTGCCATAAATTATACTGTAAAACGAGTGGAAATGCTTCTGAGAAGTGTGTGACAAAATAAGATTAAAGATTACTACACACAAAAGATTGTTGTTTTATTAATGGATTCCTGTCAATGGGATGAAAAATCCTCAGCTTGCTACTGGGTGCTGGGATTGCGACAAACTGCAAATTAGGAAGGCATTTTCTAACAGGTAACCAAAGGTTTAATACAACAATATTCTGATTAGTTTTTTTCCTTTCTCCTGCATTATATTTGCACCTAAAACAAATTTAGTTATTGTCAAATAAGCTTGTACCATCCCCAGTCATTTGCTTGAAAAGAGAGGGACCATGTTGTCAGTGGCTGGCTTTGGTGTTATGTATGCAGGTATAGCAAGATTAGAGGGAAACACTTTGCTGAACAGAAGCATGGCAGCGATATCTTGGTCAGCGTGTTCTGCATTGCTAGGAGAAGAAAGCATATGGTAATTCTCCAGCCATTAATTTATCTGGTGAACACTCAATCTGACAGATCCATCTATGTCACTTCGAAGAAAGGAAAAATAATCACATAGCGATTTAAGCCTTGACTCTGAATTTTTTTTGACAGTGCACTTGTTTCCAATTCTATTGATTAGTTTTTTAAAAAACCTTGAAATTATAAAGACTAAAATAAGACCACTTAAAATATAATGAAGGATTATAGACCAAATGAGATCATGAGAGTTCAAGGGCCTTGTAAGCACCCACATCCTGTTACAAATACCACATATTATTCCTTTTAATGCTATTATTACTGCATTTTTGCTGCTGTCATTGTAATTATCCCTGCCCAATTTTTCATTAAAACTGAGATCATTTAAACCATTTCTCCATGGGCTCTTTGGAAATGTGATTGCAATCTAAAATAAATAAATAAGACACTCAAAACACAAAGAGTGTGGTGGCAAAAAGAAATAAAAAAAGCAAAACAGAAAAGGAAAAAATTAACAAAGTATCAGAAAAAAATTTTGAATGATAAATGCTAATAATAAAATCCATTCAAATCTTATGGCCTCTTATTGTGTGGCACTGACAGATGGACAAGTGAGTAAAGGAAACAAAAATCATTCTATAGAATTTAATTAGTTTCCAAAACTTTCCTTGGAATTTGATCCAGCATGGTTTACTTAAATAATAAGTCCTCTTGTTAGATAGCACACATGCTCAGCATGGCATGATGCTATAAATCACTCCTTGTCACAAGGACGAATAGATACACTGGCTTCGCACTGCTTTGCCATTCTTTATAACTAGAAACAGGGTCTCAGTGTTACCGTCATTATAGTAAGAACAGGAACATACGCCTTAATCCACACACACACCATTTTAAAGATAGGTGTCAGGAAGCCAAACGACAAAACAATGCGATTAGTGCTACAACCAGCATCCATCTACTTTCTAGACAAACAAAATTCTGCTTAATGTACATGGAGCCAATATGATGAGTTGGGTAGAAACTTTGCTTATGAGTTCAATATGAAAGCAGAAAGATTTTTGTTCCCCTCACAAAGGATTTATATGTTCTCCAGTGTGCACTCTGTTCACTTAACTTGTGGACTTTTGGGGGGGGTGGGGAGTACAGTCTCACTCTGTCACCCAAATTAGAATACAGGGTGAATTCACTGCCATTCTCTGCAGGCTCCAACTCCTGGGGTTGAGCTATCCTCCTGCCTTAGCCTCCCAAGTAGCCGGAACTGCTTGTGAGCTCTTTGAAGAGAGAGGCAACTACTTAAATTTTGCATCACTTTGCTGAAGTGAATCAATATTTTAAATCATACTAGCTGGAAAAATGAGATGCAATTTCCTAATTTTTAAAAATTTCCTACTTTTTCAACAACAACAGAAAAGCTGTGCTAAATGAGTCCTTTTGATAGAAAGTTTAGAAGTTCCAGGATGACTTTGTGCTGGGTTTTGAGCCTTCCTGATTCACCTGAATGAACAGAAAAGCCAAGCTCTTCTTGAGCCTGCAAGATCACAGACAAGACAGGAATGACAGCAGATGCTAAGGATCTTCAGGAGCCAACACAGTCTTTGAAAACAAACACAACCTAAGGACCAGAACAGTAGCAGTGATTCCAAATGTAGATGTCAAGCTTTTGAGTGTCCCTAATCTGAGCACCTAATGACTTGTGTTGAATGTAAAAATTCTTTTTTCCATAACAGCTGGTCAATTGACCTCATTTTTATCTTGCTATTTGAAAAATTCTCTCTCCCATGATCTCTGTCTCATGAGAATGTAGAGAAGCTATTTATCAATTAAGGGCCTCAGAGCATTCACAAGTCTTCAGGACACCTGAGCCACTCCCTTCTGCTTCTGTTTGTGTTTCTAACTAGGGAAGTGAATCTCCCCTGCAATTCTAAACTTTTTCTTAAGTACAAAATTCTTCCTGCTTCCAAAGTCTCTGCTTTTAAATTCCAAATTTAGCAAGGTTGAATCTAAATTCCTAATCTCACAGAGTGCCATCTTACAAAAACTAAATTTTTGATATAATTGCAGGCAAATGTTAACTCATAAGTGTCTGTCTCCTCATGTCTGCAATTGTGGGACTGAATTGATCTGAGTTTCATGAAATGACATTCTGATAGCAATGCTATAGATTGCTTCACATCGTTCTTGGGAGATGTAACAAGTTACACAGACAAAATTTACATACGCTTAGACATTTACACACATCTATATGTTTATACTCAGAACTACCTCCATTTTTGTTTTATGGGAAATCTGATACAGTATTGATATAAATATTTAACACATCTCAGCTAAATCCAGATTAAGAATGACCCCTTAGTCACAATGTTCTCAATATTCTGAAAACAACTAGCAAAGTCAGACAACCATATTTTTGTCAGTAGCATCTTTAGTTTTACTACATTTGTTCCTAATACATACTTGAGTATATAAGCTCTGACACTTAGTTCCATGCACCTGACACCGTGCACTTGTATTGGCAGCACTGTACACACAACTTGGTGAGGTTTGTATATCAATATCTCACGGTTGTTTTTGTGTCAACTTGTGGTGGCGTCTTGCTAAGTGGCGTTCATTATTGTTGTTGCATGTTTTTGCATGTCATTGCAAGAATGTCAGAGCTTGCATTAGAGCAAAGAGCAAACATTAAATTTCTTGTTAAACTTGGCAAGAGTAAAAGTGAAAATAGGGACATGTTAGTCCAAGGTTTGGGGGATAATGCCCTGAAGAAAAAGACAGAGTACTTCTTTGCCTGTGGATCAAAGGAGTAAGACTCTGGCCCCACATGCCAGAGGTGGCAGGTTCAAACCCAGCCCCAACCAAAAAAAGAAAAAGACAAAGTACAAATGGATTAAACATTGTTCTGCAGGGAAAGAAAGTATCACTGATGAAGAGAGGTTAGGGTGGCCAGTAACAAGCAAAACTGATGAAAATATTGCAGAAATTTGATTGTGCATCAAAATCATCAGCTGGCTGTGAGAAGCATAGAAGACCAAGTAAACATCTGTAGAGAAACAGTTAGGAAAATCTTAACTGAAAATATTGGCATGAGAAAGGTGTATGCAAAAATAGTCCTGAAGAAGTCACTGATGAACAAAAGTGAAGGACACTCAAAGTTTGCCAAGACCTTTTGGAGAAGCAAGGCAAGACATTTTGGACAATGTAATCCACTGATGATGAAACACGGGTATACCAATGCAACCTGAAACAAAATGTCAAAGTGCACAATGGAAGTCAGACAATTCTACATGAACACAAAAGTTTTATCAATCCAAATCAAGAGTCAAATTGATGTTCCTAACTTTTTTTGATATCAGAAAGATTATTCATTATGAATTTGTACAAAATAGACATTTAACCAAGTTTACTATTTAGAAGTGCTGAAAAGGCTGCATGAAAAAGTTAGACAGAAACAACCTGCACTTTTTGTCAACAACTCATGGCTCTTGCATCACAACAATGCACCAACTCACACAGCACTCACTGTGAGGGAATTTTTATCCAGTAAACAATCATTGTATTAGAATGGCCTCCCTACTCACCTGATCTGGCCCCCAATGACTTTTTTCTTTACCCAAAGATAAAGGAAATCTTGAAAAGAAGACTTTTTGATTAAATTCAGGACCTCAGGGGTAGTAGGATGATAGCTCTCAGGGCTATTCTAGAAAAAGAATTCCAAAATTGCTTTGAAGTGTGGATTAGGTGCTGGCATCAGTGCATAGCTTCCCAAGGAGAATAATTCAAAGATAAACCCAGTGATATTCAGCAATGATATATATGGCACTTTTTCTAGGATGAGTTAATGAACTTAATTGTCAATCTTTACATATCATAATATTAACCACTTACCAATTTGTTGTTGTCACCATGATAAAACCAAAAGATAGCCAGTAGTTAGCAACATAAACCCAACATATTAGTGTTTCAAACAAAGGGGAAAGATTCCAGTCTTATCTCACAACATTCATAAAACTAAACAAAGTTCTAGAAGAAGTAAAAACATGTATTAAACATGTTAAATATAGTAGAAGATAATGCAGAACAGTTTTATTAGAGATGTGGGAAGTTTTTCTGAGGAAGACATATAATTCCATAGTTGTTGAACATTATATTGGAAAAATTATCACACTGAAATTTTAAGTTCTATAAAGCCAAAAACAATGTCAATAAAAATTAAATTAGAAGGTACAGGCTAAAGGAAAATGGCTTTATTATACACCACATAAAAAGCAATATTCTTCAAATATTAAAAAAACTTTCAATGAATTAAGCCAGTAACACTGTAGAAAAATAATCAAAGGATATGCTCCAGTCAAAGAATAAAATAATAGTGATCTACTCCCTGATAAATAGGGAAGTTAACGGAGACATCTGTACCCATCAAATTTGTAAATACTAATCCATACTGACTTGAGAAAAACCATTTGGCAAACCCAGTTACAGTTAATGGGAGGACCCAGGGCCACTGGATAAATGACGAAAATATTCACCAATCTTGCAAAATGTCCTGGTAGATAAGACAGGAAACCAAGCTCAAAACAAGGTTAAAGATTAATCCAAGATCATACAAATCTTAAATGGTACAGCATGGGTTTTACTTGGCCTTCTATCTTCTGTCTTTCCAGACACCTAAGCTCCTTCTAGAATTTAATAAACACATCTAAAAAATTGCTTATTTGCACTCGTATTAACATTGTGAGTCATTTTATAGTAAAATAATGCAATTTCACACGCTGCTTCAATTTTCTGAAAATTCTATTAGCAAAAGTGTGGTGTTAAATATTAATTTCTTATCTGGAATTAGAGAGCTTACATCAAATACTTTCTTTAAAGCCCCTTACATCTCTAAAATTTTACGATTCTATTATTTTATGGATGTTTTCAAAGCACTTGCTCTGGGAAGAGTCTCTGTGTGTGTTTCCCTAAGCTCCTTTTCTTATTCAGTCTCAATAGGCAGCACAGTTCCAACGTGTGAGACGAAAATTATTCAGAAATAGTGTTTCTAATAGTTTTAATTATATTTTATTCTAGTTAGTGAAAATTCAGTTCATATATATGTGTGTGTGTATGTATGTGTGCATATATATATATATATATATATATATATATATATATATATCTTTTTTTTTTAAGATATTGGCCAGGGCTGGGTTTGAAACCACCACCACAAGTATGTGTGGCCAGAACCCAAAACATTTGGCCA